>JAWPHD010022938.1:0-23538 GCA_037043455.1 Cyrtodaria siliqua | reverse complement strand
TGCGTAAGAACTGAATATATATGTGTAAGAACTGAATATATATGCGTAAGAATGGAATATATATGCGTAAGAACGGAATATATATGCGTAAGAACGGAATATATATGTGTAAGAACTGAATATATATGTGTAAGAACTGAATATATATGTGTAAGAACTGAATATATATGCGTAAGAACTGAATATATATGTGTAAGGACGGAATATATATGCGTAAGAATGGAATATATATGTGTAAGAACTGAATATATATGTGTAAGAACAGAATATATATGTGTAAATACTGAATATATATGCGTAAGAACTGAATATATATGTGTAAGAACTGAATATATATGCGTAAGAACGGAATAAATATGCGTAAGAACTGAATATATATGCGTAAGTATGGAGTATATATGCGTAAGAACGGAATATATATGCGTAAGAACTGAATATATATGTGTAAGAACTGAATATATATGCGTAAGAACTGAATATATATGTGTAAGGACGGAATATATATGCGTAAGAATGGAATATATATGTGTAAGAACTGAATATATATGTGTAAGAACTGAATATATATGTGTAAATACTGAATATATATGCGTAAGAACTGAATATATATGTGTAAGAACTGAATATATATGTGTAAGAACTGAATATATATGTGTAAGAACTGAATATATATGCGTAAGATCGGAATATATATGCGTAAGAACTGAATATATATGCGTAAGAACGGAATATATATGTGTAAGAACTGAATATATATGTGTAAAAACGGAATATATATGCGTAAGAATGGAATATATATGTGTAAGAACTGAATATATATGTGTAAGAACTGAATATATATGTGTAAGAACTGATTATATAGGTGTAAGAACTGAATGTATATGTGTAAGAACTGAATATATATGTGTAAGAACTGAATATATATGCGTAAGAATGGAATATATATACGTAAGAACGGAATATATATGCGTAAGAACTGAATATATATGTGTAAGGACGGAATATATTTGCGTAAGAATGGAATATATATGTGTAAAAACTGAATATATATGTGTAAGAACGGAATATATATGCGTAAGAAAGGAATATATATGTGTAAGAACTGAATATATATGCGTAAGAACTGAATATATATGCGTAAGAACTGAATATATGCGTAAGAACTGAATATATATGCGTAAGAACTGAATATATATGTGTAAGATCTGAATATACATGTGTAAGTACTGAATATATATGTGTAAGAACTGAATATATATGTGTAAGAACTGAATATATATGCGTAAGATCGGAATATATATGCGTAAGAACGGAATATATATGCGTAAGAACTGAATATATATGTGTAAGAACTGAATATATGCGTAAGAATGGAATATATATGCGTAAGAACGGAATATATATGTGTAAGAACGGAAAATATATGCGTAAGAACTGAATATATATGCGTAAGAACGGAATATATATATGTAAGAACTGAATATATATGTGTAAGGACTGAATATATATGCGTAAGAATGGAATATATATGTGTAAGAACTGAATATATATGTGTAAGAACGGAATATATATCTGTAAGAACTGAATATATATGTGTAAGAACTGAATATATATGTGTTAGAACTGAATATATATGTGTAAGAACTGAATATATATGTGTAAGAACTGAATATATATGCGTAAGAATGGAATATATATGCGTAAGAACGGAATATATATGCGTAAGAACGGAATATATATGCGTAAGAACTGAATATATATGTGTAAGAACGGAATATATATCTGTAAGAACTGAATATATATGTGTAAGAACTGAATATATATGTGTTAGAACTGAATATATATGTGTAAGAACTGAATATATGCGTAAGAACTGAATATATATGCGTAAGAACTGAATATATATGTGTAAGAACTGAATATATATGTGTAAGAACTAAATATATATGCGTAAGAACGGAATATATATGCGGAAGAACGGAATATATACGCGTAAGAACGGAATATATATGTGTAAGAACTGAATATATATGTGTAAGAACGGAATATATATGTGTTAGAACTGAATATATATGTGTACGAACTGAATATATGCGTAAGAACTGTATATATATGCGTAAGAACTGAATATATATGTGTAAGAACTGAATATATATGTGTAAGAACTAAATATATATGCGTAAGAACGGAATATATATGCGGAAGAACGGAATATATACGCGTAAGAACGGAATATATATGTGTAAGAACTGAATAAATATGTGTAAGAACGGAATATATATGCGTAAGATCGGAATATATATGCGTAAGAACGGAATATATATGCGTAAGAATGGAATATATATGCGTAAGAACGGAATATATATGTGTAAGAACGGAATATATATCTGTAAGAACTGAAAATATATGTGTAAGAACTGGATATATATGTGTTAGAACTGAATATATATGTGTAAGAACTGAATATATGCGTAAGAACTGAATATATATGCGTAAGAACTGAATATATATGTGTAAGAACTGAATATATATGTGTAAGAACTGAATATATATGTGTAAGTACTGAATATATATGTGTAAGAACTGAATATATATGTGTAAGAACTGAATATATATGCGTAAGAACGGAATATATATGTGTAAGAACTGAATATATATGCGTAAGAACGGAATATATATGTGTAAGAACTGAATATATATGTGTACGAACTGAAAATATATGCGTAAGAACTGAATATATATGCGTAAGAATGGAATATATATGCGTAAGAACGGAATATATATGCGTAAGATCGGAATATATATGCGTAAGAACGGAATATATATGCGTAAGAACTGAATATATATGTGTAAGAACTGAATATATATGCGTAAGAATGGAATATATATGCGTAAGAACGGAATATATATGCGTAAGAACGGAATATATATGCGTAATAACGGAATATATATGCGTAAGAACTGAATATATATGTGTAAGAACTGAATATATATGTGTAAGGACGGAATATATATGCGTAAGAATGGAATATATATGTGTAAGAACTGAATATATATGTGTAAGAACGGAATATATATATGTAAGAACTGAATATATATGTGTAAGAACTGAATATATATGTGTTAGAACTGAATATATATGTGTAAGAACTGAATATATGCGTAAGAACTGAATATATATGCGTAAGAATGGAATATATATGCGTAAGAACGGAATATATATGCGTAAGAACTGAATATATATGTGTTAGAACTGAATATATATGTGTAAGAACTGAATATATGCGTAAGAACGGAATATATATGCGTAAGAACTGAATATATATGTGTAAGAACTGAATATATATGTGTAAGTACTGAATATATATGTGTAAGAACTGAATATATATGCGTAAGAACGGAATATATATGTGTAAGAACTGAATATATATGCGTAAGAACGGAATATATATGTGTAAGAACGGAATATATAAGTGTACGAACTGAATATATATGCGTAAGAACTGAATATATATGCGTAAGAATGGAATATATATGCGTAAGAACGGAATATATATGCGTAAGAACGTAATATATATGCGTAAGATCGGAATATATATGCGTAAGAACGGAATATATATGCGTAAGAACTGAATATATATGTGTAAGAACTGAATATATGCGTAAAAATGGAATATATATGTGTAAGAACTGAATATATATGTGTAAGAACGGAATATAGATATGTAAGAACTGAATATATATGTGTTAGAACTGAATATATATGTGTAAGAACTGAATATATATGTGTAAGAACTGAATATATATGCGTAAGAATGGAATATATATGCGTAAGAACGGAATATATATGCGTAAGAACTAAATATATATGCGTAAGAACTGAATATATATGTGTAAGAACTGAATTTATATGCGTAAGAATGGAATATATATGCGTTAGAACGGAATATATATGCGTAGGAACTAAATATATATGCGTAAGAACGGAATATATATGCGTAAGAACGGAATATATATGCGTAAGAACGGAATATATATGCGTAAGAACGGAATATATATGTGTAAGAACTGAATATATATGTGTAAGGACGGAATATATATGCGTAAGAATGGAATATATATGTGTAAGAACTGAATATATATGTGTAAGAACGGAATAGATATCTGTAAGAAATGAATATATATGTTTAAGAACTGAATATATATGTGTTAGAACTGAATATATATGTGTAAGAACTGAATATATATGTGCAAAAACTGAATATATATGCGTAAGAATGGAATATATATGCGTAAGAACGGAATATATATGCGTAAGAACGGAATATATATGCGTAAGAACGGAATATATATGTGTAAGAACTGAATATATATGTGTAAGGACGGAATATATATGCGTAAGAATGGAATATATATGTGTAAGAACTGAATATATATGTGTAAGAACGGAATATATATCTGTAAGAACTGAATATATATGTGTAAGAACTGAATATTTATGTGTTAGAACTGAATATATATGTGTAAGAACTGAATATATGCGTAAGAACTTAATATATATGCGTAAGAACTGAATATACATGTATATGTGTAAGAACTGAATATATATGTGTAAGAACTGAATATATGTGTGTAAGTACTGAATATATATGTGTAAGAACTGAATATATATATGTGTAAGAACTGAATATATATGCGTAAGAACGGAATATATATGTGTAAAAACTGAATATATATGCGTAAGAACGGAATATATATGCGTAAGAACGGAATATAATTGTAAGAACTGAAGATATATGTGTAAGAACTGAATATATAAGTGTACGAACTGAATATATATCTGTAAGAACTAAGTATATATGTGTAAGAACTGAATATATATGCGTAAGAACGGAATATATATGCCTAAGAACTGAATATATATGCGTAAGAACGGAATATATATGCGTAAGAACGAAATATATATGCGTAAGAACGGAATTTATATGCGTAAGAACGGAATATATATGCGTAAGAACGGAATATATATGCGTAAGATCGGAATATATATGCGTAAGAACTGAATATATATGCGTAAGAACGGAATATATATGCGTAAGAACGAAATATATATGTGTAAGAACTGAATATATATGCGTAAGAACTGAATATATATGCATAAGAACTGAATATATGCGTAAGAACTGAATATATATGCGTAAGAACTGAATATATATGTGTAAGAACTGAATATATATGTGTAAGAACTGAATATATATGCGTAAGAACTGAATATATATGCGTAAGAACGGAATATATATGCGTAAGAACGGAATATATATGTGTAAGAACTGAATATATATGCGTAAGAACTGAATATATATGCATAAGAACTGAATATATGCGTAAGAACTGAATATATATGCGTAAGAACTGAATATATATGTGTAAGAACTGAATATATATGTGTAAGAACTGAATATATATGCGTAAGAACTGAATATATATGTGTAAGAACTGAATATATATGTGTAAGAACTGAATATATATGTGTAAGAACTGAATATATATGTGTAAGAACTGAATATATATGCGTAAGAACGGAATATATATGCCTAAGAACTGAATATATATGCGTAAGAATTGAATATATATGTGCAAGAACTAAATATATATGTGTAAGAACGGAATAAATATGCGTAAGAACGGAATATATATGCGTAAGAACTGAATATATGCGTAAGAACTGAATATATGCGTAAGAACGGAATATATATGCGTAAGAATGGAATATATATGTGTAAGAACTGAATATATATGTGTAAGAACTGAATATATATGCGTAAGAACTGAATATATATGCGTAAGAACGGAATATATATGCGTAAGAACGGAATATATATGTGTAAGAACTGAATATATATGCGTAAGAACTGAATATATATGCATAAGAACTGAATATATGCGTAAGAACTGAATATATATGCGTAAGAACTGAATATATATGTGTAAGAACTGAATATATATGTGTAAGAACTGAATATATATGCGTAAGAACTGAATATATATGTGTAAGAACTGAATATATATGTGTAAGAACTGATTATATATGCGTAAGATCGGAATATATATGCATAAGAACAGACTATATATGCGTAAGAACGGAATATATATGCGTAAGAACGGAATATATATGCGTAAGAACGGAATATATATGCGTAAGAACGGAATATATATGCGTAAGAACTGAATATATATGTGTAAGAACTGAATATATATGTGTAAGAACTTAATATATATGCGTAAGAACGGAATATATATGCGTAAGAACGGAACATATATGTGTAAGAACTGAATATATATGCGTAAGAACGGAATATATATGCCTAAGAACTGAATATATGCGTAAGAACTGAATTATATGTGTAAGAACAGACTATATATGCGTAAGAACTGAATATATATGTGTAAGAACTGAATATATATGTGTAAGAACTTAATATATATGCGTAAGAACGGAATATATATGCGTAAGAACGGAATATATATGCGTAAGAACGGAATATATATGTATTAGAACAGAATATATATGTGTAAGAACGGAATATATATGCGTAAGAATGAAATATATATGTGTAAGAAATAAATATATATGTGTGAGAACTGAATATATATGTGTAAGAACTGAATATATATGTGTAAGAAATGAATATATATGTGTAAGAACTGAATATATATGCGTAAGAACGGAATATATATGCGTAAGAACGGAATATATATGCGTAAGAACGGAATATATATGCGTAAGAACGAAATATATATGCGTAAGAACGGAATTTATATGCGTAAGAACGGAATATATGCGTATGCGTAAGAACGGAATATATATGCGTAAGATCGGAATATATATGCGTAAGAACTGAATATATATGCGTAAGAACGGAATATATATGCGTAAGAACGGAATATATATGTGTAAGAACTGAATATATATGCGTAAGAACTGAATATATATGCATAAGAACTGAATATATGCGTAAGAACTGAATATATATGCGTAAGAACTGAATATATATGTGTAAGAACTGAATATATATGTGTATGAACTGAATATATATGCGTAAGAACTGAATATATATGTGTAAGAACTGAATATATATTTGTAAGAACTGAATATATATGCGTAAGATCGGAATACATATGCATAAGAACAGACTATATATGCGTAAGAACGGAATATATATGCGTAAGAACGGAATATATATGCGTAAGAACGGAATATATATGCGTAAGAACGGAATATATATGCGTAAGAACTGAATATATATGTGTAAGAACTGAATATATATGTGTAAGAACTGAATATATATGCGTAAGAACTGAATATATATGTGTAAGAACTGAATATATATGTGTAAGAACTGATTATATATGCGTAAGATCGGAATATATATGCATAAGAACAGACTATATATGCGTAAGAACGGAATATATATGCGTAAGAACGGAATATATATGCGTAAGAACGGAATATATATGCGTAAGAACGGAATATATATGCGTAAGAACTGAATATATATGTGTAAGAACTGAATATATATGTGTAAGAACTTAATATATATGCGTAAGAACGGAATATATATGCGTAAGAACGGAACATATATGTGTAAGAACTGAATATATATGCGTAAGAACGATATATGCCTAAGAACTGAATATATGCGTAAGAACTGAATTATATGTGTAAGAACAGACTATATATGCGTAAGAACTGAATATATATGTGTAAGAACTGAATATATATGTGTAAGAACTTAATATATATGCGTAAGAACGGAATATATATGCGTAAGAACGGAATATATATGCGTAAGAACGGAATATATATGTATTAGAACAGAATATATATGTGTAAGAACGGAATATATATGCGTAAGAATGAAATATATATGTGTAAGAAATAAATATATATGTGTGAGAACTGAATATATATGTGTAAGAACTGAATATATATGTGTAAGAAATGAATATATATGTGTAAGAACTGAATATATATGCGTAAGAACGGAATATATATGCGTAAGAACGGAATATATATGCGTAAGAACGGAATATATATGCGTAAGAACGAAATATATATGCGTAAGAACGGAATTTATATGCGTAAGAACGGAATATATATGCGTAAGAACGGAATATATATGCGTAAGATCGGAATATATATGCGTAAGAACTGAATATATATGCGTAAGAACGGAATATATATGCGTAAGAACGGAATATATATGTGTAAGAACTGAATATATATGCGTAAGAACTGAATATATATGCATAAGAACTGAATATATGCGTAAGAACTGAATATATATGCGTAAGAACTGAATATATATGTGTAAGAACTGAATATATATGTGTATGAACTGAATATATATGCGTAAGAACTGAATATATATGTGTAAGAACTGAATATATATGTGTAAGAACTGAATATATATGCGTAAGATCGGAATATATATGCATAAGAACAGACTATATATGCGTAAGAACGGAATATATATGCGTAAGAACGGAATATATATGCGTAAGAACGGAATATATATGCGTAAGAACGGAATATATATGCGTAAGAACTGAATATATATGTGTAAGAACTGAATATATATGTGTAAGAACTTAATATATATGCGTAAGAACGGAATATATATGCGTAAGAACGGAATATATATGTGTAAGAACTGAATATATATGCGTAAGAACGGAATATATATGCCTAAGAACTGAATATATGCGTAAGAACTGAATTATATGTGTCAGAACTGAATATATATGCGTAAGAACTGAATACATATGTGTAAGAACTGAATATATATGTGTAAGAACTTAATATATATGCGTAAGAACGGAATATATATGCGTAAGAACGGAATATATATGCGTAAGAACGGAATATATATGCGTAAGAACGGAATATATATGCCTAAGAACTGAATATATATGCGTAAGAATTGAATATATATGTGCAAGAACTAAATATATATGTGTAAGAACGGAATAAATATGCGTAAGAACGGAATATATATGCGTAAGAACTGAATATATGCGTAAGAACTGAATATATGCGTAAGAACGGAATATATATGCGTAAGAATGGAATATATATGTGTAAGAACTGAATATATATGTGTAAGAACTGAATATATATGCGTAAGAACTGAATATATATGCGTAAGAACGGAATATATATGCGTAAGAACGGAATATATATGTGTAAGAACTGAATATATATGCGTAAGAACTGAATATATATGCATAAGAACTGAATATATGCGTAAGAACTGAATATATATGCGTAAGAACTGAATATATATGTGTAAGAACTGAATATATATGTGTAAGAACTGAATATATATGCGTAAGAACTGAATATATATGTGTAAGAACTGAATATATATGTGTAAGAACTGATTATATATGCGTAAGATCGGAATATATATGCATAAGAACAGACTATATATGCGTAAGAACGGAATATATATGCGTAAGAACGGAATATATATGCGTAAGAACGGAATATATATGCGTAAGAACGGAATATATATGCGTAAGAACTGAATATATATGTGTAAGAACTGAATATATATGTGTAAGAACTTAATATATATGCGTAAGAACGGAATATATATGCGTAAGAATCGGAACATATATGTGTAAGAACTGAATATATATGCGTAAGAACGGAATATATATGCCTAAGAACTGAATATATGCGTAAGAACTGAATTATATGTGTAAGAACAGACTATATATGCGTAAGAACTGAATATATATGTGTAAGAACTGAATATATATGTGTAAGAACTTAATATATATGCGTAAGAACGGAATATATATGCGTAAGAACGGAATATATATGCGTAAGAACGGAATATATATGTATTAGAACAGAATATATATGAGTAAGAACGGAATATATATGCGTAAGAATGAAATATATATGTGTAAGAAATAAATATATATGTGTGAGAACTGAATATATATGTGTAAGAACTGAATATATATGTGTAAGAAATGAATATATATGTGTAAGAACTGAATATATATGCGTAAGAACGGAATATATATGCGTAAGAACGGAATATATATGCGTAAGAACGGAATATATATGCGTAAGAACGAAATATATATGCGTAAGAACGGAATTTATATGCGTAAGAACGGAATATATATGCGTAAGAACGGAATATATATGCGTAAGATCGGAATATATATGCGTAAGAACTGAATATATATGCGTAAGAACGGAATATATATGCGTAAGAACGGAATATATATGTGTAAGAACTGAATATATATGCGTAAGAACTGAATATATATGCATAAGAACTGAATATATGCGTAAGAACTGAATATATATGCGTAAGAACTGAATATATATGTGTAAGAACTGAATATATATGTGTATGAACTGAATATATATGCGTAAGAACTGAATATATATGTGTAAGAACTGAATATATATTTGTAAGAACTGAATATATATGCGTAAGATCGGAATATATATGCATAAGAACAGACTATATATTCGTAAGAACGGAATATATATGCGTAAGAACGGAATATATATGCGTAAGAACGGAATATATATGCGTAAGAACGGAATATATATGCGTAAGAACTGAATATATATGTGTAAGAACTGAATATATATGTGTAAGAACTGAATATATATGCGTAAGAACTGAATATATATGTGTAAGAACTGAATATATATGTGTAAGAACTGATTATATATGCGTAAGATCGGAATATATATGCATAAGAACAGACTATATATGCGTAAGAACGGAATATATATGCGTAAGAACGGAATATATATGCGTAAGAACGGAATATATAATGCGTAAGAACGGAATATATATGCGTAAGAACTGAATATATATGTGTAAGAACTGAATATATATGTGTAAGAACTTAATATATATGCGTAAGAACGGAATATATATGCGTAAGAACGGAACATATATGTGTAAGAACTGAATATATATGCGTAAGAACGGAATATATATGCCTAAGAACTGAATATATGCGTAAGAACTGAATTATATGTGTAAGAACAGACTATATATGCGTAAGAACTGAATATATATGTGTAAGAACTGAATATATATGTGTAAGAACTTAATATATATGCGTAAGAACGGAATATATATGCGTAAGAACGGAATATATATGCGTAAGAACGAATATATATGTATTAGAACAGAATATATATGTGTAAGAACGGAATATATATGCGTAAGAATGAAATATATATGTGTAAGAAATAAAT
Source organism: Cyrtodaria siliqua (assembly GCA_037043455.1). Taxonomy (NCBI): domain Eukaryota; kingdom Metazoa; phylum Mollusca; class Bivalvia; order Adapedonta; family Hiatellidae; genus Cyrtodaria; species Cyrtodaria siliqua. The sequence goes on along the minus strand of JAWPHD010022938.1, from coordinate 12,230 downwards.
ATATATGTGTGAGAACTGAATATATATGTGTAAGAACTGAATATATATGTGTAAGAAATGAATATATATGTGTAAGAACTGAATATATATGCGTAAGAACGGAATATATATGCGTAAGAACGGAATATATATGCGTAAGAACGGAATATATATGCGTAAGAACGAAATATATATGCGTAAGAACGGAATTTATATGCGTAAGAACGGAATATATATGCGTAAGAACGGAATATATATGCGTAAGATCGGAATATATATGCGTAAGAACTGAATATATATGCGTAAGAACGGAATATATATGCGTAAGAACGGAATATATATGTGTAAGAACTGAATATATATGCGTAAGAACTGAATATATATGCATAAGAACTGAATATATGCGTAAGAACTGAATATATATGCGTAAGAACTGAATATATATGTGTAAGAACTGAATATATATGTGTATGAACTGAATATATATGCGTAAGAACTGAATATATATTTGTAAGAACTGAATATATATGCGTAAGATCGGAATATATATGCATAAGAACAGACTATATATGCGTAAGAACGGAATATATATGCGTAAGAACGGAATATATATGCGTAAGAACGGAATATATATGCGTAAGAACGGAATATATATGCGTAAGAACTGAATATATATGTGTAAGAACTGAATATATATGTGTAAGAACTTAATATATATGCGTAAGAACGGAATATATATGCGTAAGAACGGAATATATATGTGTAAGAACTGAATATATATGCGTAAGAACGGAATATATATGCCTAAGAACTGAATATATGCGTAAGAACTGAATTATATGTGTCAGAACTGAATATATATGCGTAAGAACTGAATACATATGTGTAAGAACTGAATATATATGTGTAAGAACTTAATATATATGCGTAAGAACGGAATATATATGCGTAAGAACGGAATATATATGCGTAAGAACGGAATATATATGTATTAGAACAGAATATATATGTGTAAGAACGGAATATATATGCGTAAGAATGAAATATATATGTGTAAGAAATAAATATATATGTGTGAGAACTGAAAAATATGTGTAAGAACTGAATATATATGTGTAAGAACTGAATATATATGTGTAAAACTGAATATATATGTGTAAGAACTGAATATATATGTGTAAGAACTGAATATATATGCGTAAGAACTGAATATATATGCCTAAGAACGGAATATATATGCGTAAGAATTGAATATATATGTGCAAGAACTAAATATATATGCGTACGATTTGAATTTTTATGCGTAAGAACGGAATATATATGCGTAAGAACGGAATATATATGCGTAAGAACGGAATATATATGCGTAAGAACGGAATATATATGTGTAAGAACTGAATATATATGTGTAAGGACGGAATATATATGCGTAAGAATGGAATATATATGTGTAAGAACTGAATATATATGTGTAAGAACGGAATATATATCTGTAAGAACTGAATATATATGTGTAAGAACTGAATATATATGTGTTAGAACTGAATATATATGTGTAAGAACTGAATATATGCGTAAGAACTTAATATATATGCGTAAGAACTGAATATATATGTGTAAGAACTGAATATATATGTGTAAGAACTGAATATATGTGTGTAAGTACTGAATATATATGTGTAAGAACTGAATATATATGTGTAAGAACTGAATATATATGCGTAAGAACGGAATATATATGTTTAAGAACTGAATATATATGCGTAAGAACGGAATATATATGCGTAAGAACGGAATATAATTGTAAGAACTGAAGATATATGTGTAAGAACTGAATATATAAGTGTAAGAACTGAATATATATCTGTAAGAACTAAGTATATATGTGTAAGAACTGAATATATATGCGTAAGAACGGAATATATATGCCTAAGAACTGAATATATATGCGTAAGAACGGAATATATATGCGTAAGAACGAAATATATATGCGTAAGAACGGAATTTATATGCGTAAGAACGGAATATATATGCGTAAGAACGGAATATATATGCGTAAGATCGGAATATATATGCGTAAGAACTGAATATATATGCGTAAGAACGGAATATATATGCGTAAGAACGGAATATATATGTGTAAGAACTGAATATATATGCGTAAGAACTGAATATATATGCATAAGAACTGAATATATGCGTAAGAACTGAATATATATGCGTAAGAACTGAATATATATGTGTAAGAACTGAATATATATGTGTAAGAACTGAATATATATGCGTAAGAACTGAATATATATGTGTAAGAACTGAATATATATGTGTAAGAACTGAATATATATGCGTAAGATCGGAATATTTATGCATAAGAACAGACTATATATGCGTAAGAACGGAATATATATGCTTAAGAACGGAATATATATGCGTTAGAACGGAATATATATGCGTAAGAACGGAATATATATGCGTAAGAACTGAATATATATGTGTAAGAACTGAATATATATGTGTAAGAACTTAATATATATGCGTAAGAACGGAATATATATGCGTAAGAACGGAACATATATGTGTAAGAACTGAATATATATGCGTAAGAACGGCATATATGACTAAGAACTGAATATGTGCGTAAGAACTGAATTATATGTGTAAGAACTGAATATATATGCGTAAGAACTGAATATATATGTGTAAGAACTGAATATATATGTGTAAGAACTTAATATATATGCGTAAGAACGGAATATATATGCGTAAGAACGAAATATATATGCGTAAGAACGGAATATATATGTATTAGAACAGAATATATATGTGTAAGAACGGAATATATATGCGTAAGAATGAAATATATATGTGTAAGAAATAAATATATATGTGTGAGAACTGAATATATATGTGTAAAAACTGAATATATATGTGTAAGAACTGAATATATATGTGTAAGAACTGAATATATATGCGTAAGAACGGAATATATATGCGTAAGAACGGAATATATATGCGTAAGAACGGAATATATATGCGTAAGAACGAAATATATATGCGTAAGAACGGAATTTATATGCGTAAGAACGGAATATATATGCGTAAGAACGGAATATATATGCGTAAGATCGGAATATATATGCGTAAGAACGGAATATATATGCGTAAGAACGGAATATATATGCGTAAGAACGGAATATATATGTGTAAGAACTGAATATATATGCGTAAGAACTGAATATATATGCATAAGAACTGAATATATGTGTAAGAACTGATTATATATGCGTAAGAACTGAATATATATGTGTAAGAACTGAATATATATGTGTAAGAACTGAATATATATGCGTAAGAACTGAATATATATGTGTAAGAACTGAATATATATGTGTAAGAACTGAATATATATGCGTAAGATCGGAATATATATGCATAAGAACAGACTATATATGCGTAAGAACGGAATATATATGCGTAAGAACGGAATATATATGCGTAAGAACGAAATATATATGCGTAAGAACTGAATATATATGTGTAAGAACTGAATATATATGTGTAAGAACTTAATATATATGCGTAAGAACGGAATATATATGCGTAAGAACGGAACATATATGTGTAAGAACTGAATATATATGCGTAAGAACGGAATATATATGCCTAAGAACTGAATATATGCGTAAGAACTGAATTATATGTGTAAGAACAGACTATATATGCGTAAGAACTGAATATATATGTGTAAGAACTGAATATATATGTGTAAGAACTTAATATATATGCGTAAGAACGAAATATATATGCGTAAGAACGGAATATATATGCGTAAGAACGGAATATATATGTATTAGAACAGAATATATATGTGTAAGAACGGAATATATATGCGTAAGAATGAAATATATATGTGTAAGAAATAAATATATATGTGTGAGAACTGAATATATATGTGTAAGAACTGAATATATATGTGTAAGAACTGAATATATATGTGTAAGAACTGAATATATATGCGTAAGAACGGAATATATATGCGTAAGAACGGAATATATATGCGTAAGAACGGAATACATATGCGTAAGAACGAAATATATATGCGTAAGAACGGAATTTATATGCGTAAGAACGGAATATATATGCGTAAGAACGGAATATATATGCGTAAGATCGGAATATATATGCGTAAGAACTGAATATATATGCGTAAGAACGGAATATATATGCGTAAGAACGGAATATATATGTGTAAGAACTGAATATATATGCGTAAGAACTGAATATATATGCATAAGAACTGAATATATGCGTAAGAACTGAATATATATGCGTAAGAACTGAATATATATGTGTAAGAACTGAATATATATGTGTAGGAACTAAATATATATGCGTAAGAACTGAATATATATGTGTAAGAACTGAATATATATTTGTAAGAACTGAATATATATGCGTAAGATCGGAATATATATGCATAAGAACAGACTATATATGCGTAAGAACGGAATATATATGCGTAAGAACGGAATATATATGCGTAAGAACGGAATATATATGCGTAAGAACGGAATATATATGCGTAAGAACTGAATATATATGTGTAAGAACTGAATATATATGTGTAAGAACTTAATATATATGCGTAAGAACGGAATATATATGCGTAAGAACGGAATATATATGTGTAAGAACTGAATATATATGCGTAAGAACGGAATATATATGCCTAAAAACTGAATATATGCGTAAGAACTGAATTATATGTGTAAGAACTGAATATATATGCGTAAGAACTGAATACATATGTGTAAGAACTGAATATATATGTGTAAGAACTTAATATATATGCGTAAGAACGGAATATATATGCGTAAGAACGGAATATATATGCGTAAGAACGGAATATATATGTATTAGAACAGAATATATATGTGTAAGAACGGAATATATATGCGTAAGAATGAAATATATATGTGTAAGAAATAAATATATATGTGTGAGAGCTGAAAAATATGTGTAAGAACTGAATATATATGTGTAAGAACTGAATATATATGTGTAAGAACTGAATATATATGCGTAAAAACGGAATATATATGCCTAAGAACGGAATATATATGCGTAAGAATTGAATATATATGTGCAAGAACTAAATATATATGCGTAAGAATGGAATATTTATGCGTAAGAACGGAATATATATGCGTAAGAACGGAATATATATGCGTAAGAACGGAATATATATGCGTAAGAACGGAATATATATGTGTAAGAACTGAATATATATGTGTAAGGACGGAATATATATGCGTAAGAATGGAATATATATGTGTAAGAACTGAATATATATGTGTAAGAACGGAATATATATCTGTAAGAACTGAATATATATGTGTAAGAACTGAATATATATGTGTTAGAACTGAATATATATGTGTAAGAACTGAATATATGCGTAAGAACTTAATATATATGCGTAAGAACTGAATATATATGTGTAAGAACTGAATATATATGTGTAAGAACTGAATATATGTGTGTAAGTACTGAATATATATGTGTAAGAACTGAATATATATGTGTAAGAACTGAATATATATGCGTAAGAACGGAATATATATGTGTAAGAACGGAATATATATGCGTAAGAACGGAATATATATGCGTAAGAACGGAATATAATTGTAAGAACTGAAGATATATGAGTAAGAACTGAATATATAAGTGTAAGAACTGAATATATATCTGTAAGAACTAAGTATATATGTGTAAGAACTGAATATATATGCGTAAGAACGGAATATATATGCCTAAGAACTGAATATATATGCGTAAGAACGGAATATATATGCGTAAGAACGAAATATATATGCGTAAGAACGGAATTTATATGCGTAAGAACGGAATATATATGCGTAAGAACGGAATATATATGCGTAAGATCGGAATATATATGCGTAAGAACTGAATATATATGCGTAAGAACGGAATATATATGCGTAAGAACGGAATATATATGTGTAAGAACTGAATATATATGCGTAAGAACTGAATATATATGCATAAGAACTGAATATATGCGTAAGAACTGAATATATATGCGTAAGAACTGAATATATATGTGTAAGAACTGAATATATATGTGTAAGAACAGACTATATATGCGTAAGAACGGAATATATATGCGTAAGAACGGAATATATATGTATTAGAACAGAATATATATGTGTAAGAACGGAATATATATGCGTAAGAATGAAATATATATGTGTAAGAAATAAATATATATGTGTGAGAACTGAATATATATGTGTAAGAACTGAATATATATGTGTAAGAACTGAATATATATGTGTAAGAACTGAATATATATGCGTAAGAACGGAATATATATGCGTAAGAACGGAATATATATGCGTAAGAACGGAATATATATGCGTAAGAACTGAATATATATGCGTAAGATCGGAATATATATGCATAAGAACAGACTATATATGCGTAAGAACGGAATATATATGCGTAAGAACGGAATATATATGCGTAAGAACGGAATATATATGCGTAAGAACGGAATATATATGCGTAAGAACTGAATATATATGTGTAAGAACTGAATATATATGTGTAAGAACTTAATATATATGCGTAAGAACGGAATATATATGCGTAAGAACGGAACATATATGTGTAAGAACTGAATATATATGCGTAAGAACGGAATATATATGCCTAAGAACTGAATATATGCGTAAGAACTGAATTATATGTGTAAGAACAGACTATATATGCGTAAGAACTGAATATATATGTGTAAGAACTGAATATATATGTGTAAGAACTTAATATATATGCGTAAGAACGGAATATATATGCGTAAGAACGGAATATATATGCGTAAGAACGGAATATATATGTATTAGAACAGAATATATATGTGTAAGAACGGAATATATATGCGTAAGAATGAAATATATATGTGTAAGAAATAAATATATATGTGTGAGAACTGAATATATATGTGTAAGAACTGAATATATATGTGTAAGAACTGAATATATATGTGTAAGAACTGAATATATATGCGTAAGAACGGAATATATATGCGTAAGAACGGAATATATATGCGTAAGAACGGAATACATATGCGTAAGAACGAAATATATATGCGTAAGAACGGAATTTATATGCGTAAGAACGGAATATATATGCGTAAGAACGGAATATATATGCGTAAGATCGGAATATATATGCGTAAGAACTGAATATATATGCGTAAGAACGGAATATATATGTTTAAGAACGGAATATATATGTGTAAGAACTGAATATATATGCGTAAGAACTGAATATATATGCATAAGAACTGAATATATGCGTAAGAACTGAATATATATGCGTAAGAACTGAATATATATGTGTAAGAACTGAATATATATGTGTAAGAACTAAATATATATGCGTAAGAACTGAATATATATGTGTAAGAACTGAATATATATTTGTAAGAACTGAATATATATGCGTAAGATCGGAATATATATGCATAAGAACAGACTATATATGCGTAAGAACGGAATATATATGCGTAAGAACGGAATATATATGCGTAAGAACGGAATATATATGCGTAAGAACGGAATATATATGCGTAAGAACTGAATATATATGTGTAAGAACTGAATATATATGTGTAAGAACTTAATATATATGCGTAAGAACGGAATATATATGCGTAAGAACGGAATATATATGTGTAAGAACTGAATATATATGCGTAAGAACGGAATATATATGCCTAAGAACTGAATATATGCGTAAGAACTGAATTATATGTGTAAGAACTGAATATATATGCGTAAGAACTGAATACATATGTGTAAGAACTGAATATATATGTGTAAGAACTTAATATATATGCGTAAGAACGGAATATATATGCGTAAGAACGGAATATATATGCGTAAGAACGGAATATATATGTATTAGAACAGAATATATATGTGTAAGAACGGAATATATATGCGTAAGAATGAAATATATATGTGTAAGAAATAAATATATATGTGTGAGAACTGAAAAATATGTGTAAGAACTGAATATATATGTGTAAGAACTGAATATATATGTGTAAGAACTGAATATATATGTGTAAGAACTGAATATATATGCGTAAGAACGGAATATATATGCCTAAGAACGGAATATATATGCGTAAGAATTGAATATATATGTGCAAGAACTAAATATATATGAGTAAGAATGGAATATTTATGCGTAAGAACGGAATATATATGCGTAAGAACGGAATATATATGCGTAAGAACGGAATATATATGCGTAAGAACGGAATATATGTGTGTAAGAACTGAATATATATGTGTAAGGACGGAATATATATGCGTAAGAATGGAATATATATGTGTAAGAACTGAAAATATATGTGTAAGAACGGAATATATATCTGTAAGAACTGAATATATATGTGTAAGAACTGAATATATATGTGTTAGAACTGAATATATATGTGTAAGAACTGAATATATGCGTAAGAACTTAATATATATGCGTAAGAACTGAATATATATGTGTAAGAACTGAATATATATGTGTAAGAACTGAATATATGTGTGTAAGTACTGAATATATATGTGTAAGAACTGAATATATATGTGTAAGAACTGAATATATATGCGTAAGAACGGAATATATATGTGTAAGAACGGAATATATATGCGTAAGAACGGAATATATATGCGTAAGAACGGAATATAATTGTAAGAACTGAAGATATATGTGTAAGAACTGAATATATAAGTGTAAGAACTGAATATATATCTGTAAGAACTAAGTATATATGTGTAAGAACTGAATATATATGCGTAAGAACGGAATATATATGCGTAAGAACGAAATACATATGCGTAAGAACGGAATTTATATGCGTAAGAACGGAATATATATGCGTAAGAACGGAATATATATGCGTAAGATCGGAATATATATGCGTAAGAACTGAATATATATGCGTAAGAACGGAATATATATGCGTAAGAACGGAATATATATGTGTAAGAACTGAATATATATGCGTAAGAACTGAATATATATGCATAAGAACTGAATATATGCGTAAGAACTGAATATATATGCGTAAGAACTGAATATATATGTGTAAGAACTGAATATATATGTGTAAGAACTGAATATATATGCGTAAGAACTGAATATATATGTGTAAGAACTGAATATATATGTGTAAGAACTGAATATATATGCGTAAGATCGGAATATATATGCATAAGAACAGACTATATATGCGTAAGAACGGAATATATATGCGTAAGAACGGAATATATATGTATTAGAACAGAATATATATGTGTAAGAACGGAATATATATGCGTAAGAATGAAATATATATGTGTAAGAAATAAATATATATGTGTGAGAACTGAATATATATGTGTAAGAACTGAATATATATGTGTAAGAACTGAATATATATGTGTAAGAACTGAATATATATGCGTAAGAACGGAATATATATGCGTAAGAACGGAATATATATGCGTAAGAACGGAATATATATGCGTAAGAACGAAATATATATGCGTAAGAACGGAATTTATATGCGTAAGAACGGAATATATATGCGTAAGAACGGAATATATATGCGTAAGATCGGAATATATATGCGTAAGAACTGAATATATATGCGTAAGAACGGAATATATATGCGTAAGAACGGAATATATATGTGTAAGAACTGAATATATATGCGTAAGAACTGAATATATATGCATAAGAACTGAATATATGCGTAAGAACTGAATATATATGCGTAAGAACTGAATATATATGTGTAAGAACTGAATATATATGTGTAAGAACTGAATAAATATGCGTAAGAACTGAATATATATGTGTAAGAACTGAATATATATGTGTAAGAACTGAATATATATGCGTAAGATCGGAATATATATGCATAAGAACAGACTATATATGCGTAAGAACGGAATATATATGCGTAAGAACGGAATATATATGCGTAAGAACGGAATATATATGCGTAAGAACGGAATATATATGCGTAAGAACTGAATATATATGTGTAAGAACTGAATATATATGTGTAAGAACTTAATATATATGCGTAAGAACGGAATATATATGCGTAAGAACGGAACATATATGTGTAAGAACTGAATATATATGCGTAAGAACGGAATATATATGCCTAAGAACTGAATATATGCGTAAGAACTGAATTATATGTGTAAGAACAGACTATATATGCGTAAGAACTGAATATATATGTGTAAGAACTGAATATATATGTGTAAGAACTTAATATATATGCGTAAGAACGGAATATATATGCGTAAGAACGGAATATATATGCGTAAGAACGGAATATATATGTATTAGAACAGAATATATATGTGTAAGAACGGAATATATATGCGTAAGAATGAAATATATATGTGTAAGAAATAAATATATATGTGTGAGAACTGAATATATATGTGTAAGAACTGAATATATATGTGTAAGAACTGAATATATATGTGTAAGAACTGAATATATATGCGTAAGAACGGAATATATATGCGTAAGAACGGAATATATATGCGTAAGAACGGAATATATATGCGTAAGAACGAAATATATATGCGTAAGAACGAAATTTATATGCGTAAGAACGGAATATATATGCGTAAGAACGGAATATATATGCGTAAGATCGGAATATATATGCGTAAGAACTGAATATATATGCGTAAGAACGGAATATATATGCGTAAGAACGGAATATATATGTGTAAGAACTGAATATATATGCGTAAGAACTGAATATATATGCATAAGAACAGAATATATGCGTAAGAACTGAATATATATGCGTAAGAACTGAATATATATGTGTAAGAACTGAATATATATGTGTAAGAACTGAATATATATGCGTAAGAACTGAATATATATGTGTAAGAACTGAATATATATTTGTAAGAACTGAATATATATGCGTAAGATCGGAATATATATGCATAAGAACAGACTATATATGCGTAAGAACGGAATATATATGCGTAAGAACGGAATATATATGCGTAAGAACGGAATATATATGCGTAAGAACGTAATATATATGCGTAAGAACTGAATATATATGTGTAAGAACTGAATATATATGTGTAAGAACTTAATATATATGCGTAAGAACGGAATATATATGCGTAAGAACGGAATATATATGTGTAAGAACTGAATATATATGCGTAAGAACGGAATATATATGCCTAAGAACTGAATATATGCGTAAGAACTGAATTATATGTGTAAGAACTGAATATATATGCGTAAGAACTGAATATATATGTGTAAGAACTGAATATATATGTGTAAGAACTTAATATATATGCGTAAGAACGGAATATATATGCGTAAGAACGGAATATATATGCGTAAGAACGAAATATATATGTATTAGAACAGAATATATATGTGTAAGAACGGAATATATATGCGTAAGAATGAAATATATATGTGTAAGAAATAAATATATATGTGTGAGAACTGAATATATATGTGTAAGAACTGAATATATATGTGTAAGAACTGAATATATATGTGTAAGAACTGAATATATATGTGTAAGAACTGAATATATACGCGTAAGAACGGAATATATATGCCTAAGAACGGAATATATATGCGTAAGAATTGAATATATATGTGCAAGAACTAAATATATATGTGTAAGAACGGAATATATATGCGTAAGAACGGAATATATATGCGTAAGAACTGAATATATGCGTAAGAACTGAATATATGCGTAAGAACTAAATATATATGCGTAAGAACTGAATATATATGTGTAAGAACTGAATTTATATGCGTAAGAATGGAATATATATGCGTAAGAACGGAATATATATGCGTAGGAATTAAATATATATGCGTAAGAACGGAATATATATGCGTAAGAACGGAATATATATGCGTAAGAACGGAATATATATGCGTAAGAACGGAATATATATGTGTAAGAACTGAATATATATGTGTAAGGACGGAATATATATGCGTAAGAATGGAATATATATGTGTAAGAACTGAATATATATGTGTAAGAACGGAATACATATCTGTAAGAAATGAATATATATGTGTAAGAACTGAATATATATGTGTTAGAACTGAATATATATGTGTAAGAACTGAATATATATGTG
>JAWPHD010022937.1:0-23541 GCA_037043455.1 Cyrtodaria siliqua | reverse complement strand
GACATTCATACTAGCGTTTGTTTAATGCTGTGCGACGGTTGTAAAAATCCGCCCACTAAAAATCAGTAGTGTTATTTAGTACTTACTGTTCCTTTGGGATCATCAGCCCTACTCTTTGTGGTTTTACGGTAGAATACCGCTTAAGCCGGTGCTAGAGGGCATGAGAGGTATTGCAAATTATATTACCTCTCATGAAACCTCAATAAAACCGCGTTTGCTACTTTTCTCTCTTGTTTGTGTTTGTTGCTTCCAAGGGATCCCCTTTTTCAATAATTAATGAGACACTGTTACATGTGTATGTCAATGATATACAAGCGTATGTATGTGTTGTCCATGTTTTTCTTCAAAAAGCTGCTATAGTATAGTATTTTGATATTGACAGATGATATATAACAATGTGTAAAATATGTTTTTAATTTGTCATTTTTATTTATTTATATTAATAATACCAGTAAAATAAAAGCATATAAAAAGAACTGTTACCAAGATAAAAACGACAACGAGAGATCGTTTGGTCATATCTGCTGCTACAATTGACTCTGTAGTTGGGGCGCATTTACAATCAGAAAGATTATCACGGGCACGAGATTTTTCATCGTTAGCTCGTTCTAACTCAATATTAATCAAACCTCTGTCCGAGTGTCCATCCTGATCACAATAGTCTGTATCCTCTGTAAAGCTTTGTGTTGCCGCACTGGAACCATTCCTGTCCGCAACCGCGGATGTTCGCTCAACTATTAGGCGCAACGCGTCCTGCGACATTCCGTGCATTTCGCTCTGGATTTTGTTCATGTCTTTCTCGTACTTAAGGTTTAAGGCTTTGATGAACGCGCGCATGTTGTCGTCATATTCGTACCTGTGTGTGTCCGGTACAGTGTAATGGGGTTGACTAGTATTTTTTTCGGATTCCATCTGAAAATATAAATAATAAACTATTATTTTGATTGCTTGACAAATCGATTGTTGACTATGGGACAGACTATAATTATGGTTAAGGTGCTCTGCTGACAGTTACCTGGTGTAGAATAGAACCGATGCATATCACACACGCACGCATGCACGCACGCACACTGGGAGATCGACGTGTAAGTGAGAAAGTGTCGATTCTTACGGTTACGGGAGGTATGTATACAATACTGGTTCTAACCAAGAAAACGTATGTGGTCTGCCTCCACCACTAAACATTGACCACTTAATATATAATGTGCTGAAAATGACTAAAACAATAACCAATCATCATACATAATACAGGTCTTTAAATTAAAAACACAATACCATTCTCATCACAAATGGTCCATATGCTGCGAAAAAAATCCACAGAAAAGTGAGGGTCATGTATCGTCTAATAAAGAACTTGTCCCATGAATGAATGCTTCCTTTAAACACATAAACACTGAGATGCCAAATATTGTATTTATACACTCTGATACTGATTCTGCAGAATACTCCCATCCTTCATTATAACAACTTCCAACCTCCGCAAAACTGACAAACATATTTTTGACTCCATCTCACAATTTCAATATGACAGTCTTGAACATTGAAACAAATAGATCAACAATGTGATATAAACCTTAACTGGCACTTTAAATAAGTGAAAATGCCTTTTATTTACAAAAAAAAAAAAAAAAAATTATTTACTGGCCGCCATTATGCAACTCCAGGCCGACATTTCCTGTGGGCTTGCTTTACCTATACCCAAATGAAACGATTTATTTGAAATGTTGTTATTTACTCACAAGTATGGTATGGTTCTGTTTCACGGTAGGTTATGTTTTAGCTTCAGCGATATAATGTGTCTTGTCGTCACAGTAGAATGGCAGATTGGTTATGACAGTTGCCTAGTTACGACGTTAATTAAAACGTCATCCGCTATAACGCAAGTCGACGTTAGATGATGTGACACGCGGAGGTTCATAAATTATATCTCCATCTTTTCTGCGAAACTAATCCACACGTTCTTGGTTCAGCGCCTAAAGTTAAATAACTAACCCGCCAAATAACGGCAAAATAATTAAATTACACTACACAGCCTTTATCGAAACTTTGTCCAGGTGTTCAGGTCATATAATAATGTATATGTGCCGAATAAAATAATATGTCTGTTTATACCTCTTCGTCAGTAGGTTTAAATACGATGTACATATACATAGTCTTAATGTGTAATATATATGCTAATACCGTTTGATGTTATTAGATACTTTGAAAATATGTTGATGGTTTTATAACTATAGTCTCTTATAATTCTAATTAGAATGACATGGCTATCGTATAATGTTTTCGATGTTTTATTTATGTTTGTATTTATTGTAAACCATGATGAGACTTTAATAAAGAAATATATATATACATATGTTTTTTATATTAAACTTATTTTGAATGGTGTCATTAGTTTGCAAAAACATTAGTTTGCAAAAACACTATTTACAGCCGTTAATTACCCCGGTGGCGGTGCCGTACGGATGCAGTGAGCGCGTTAGGTATGGAGACAAATCACCAATCCTGTTGCATTTGTGGGGCACTACTACTTTGGGGTTGTTATATTAATTATATTCGAAACGTTTTGCAACACTTTTTAATATCAAAATAGTATCACCTTCTCCGTTATTTCTATTAATTAGGAATACAAATAATATAATATTACGTTTATAACAGAATAATGTTCATGTAAATACTTAGAACTGTAAATATGTTTATTGCTATGTCATATGTTCTATGTATTTATGCATTTGTAGTATCTCACGGGCCTATGGCCTATTGATTTATGAATAAAATCGTCTTCCTATGTTGTAAAATGTGTCAGTTGTTGGCGGGATAGCTACTTTAACCTTGTTTAACAATGAAAGCGCGGGGTTGTACAAAGCTTAGTTCATGAAGAAAACACCAAATCACGCCAATACTAGACTATAACGTCTCAGTCAGTTTATATATGTTAATATAATGTGTGCTTGCTTAATGCAGCACTCACAAGTATCCAACCACATCAATATGCAGCTTGTTTTGCTGATGGGAACCAAAAAACATACAAATACCATGTTATGCGAACATGTCATTTTATTTTACCATAAAATGACTATAATGTAATATATATGTGATTACATTATATTAGAATGCTATATACATGACTAGTTAACTAACACTCTTACATAACATGACTAGTTAGAAAATGTTCAATAATACATTTGTGTAATTAAATCAAAACATTTCCACAGTAAAAGGTGGGTAACTATCCACCACTCTACAGCCCACCCAAAGATGATGCAGTTGGATACTTAATTTTGCAAAGCAATAGAAATATCTCACAATAGTGATGTGTGTGATGTTACCAATTGTCGAACAACAATATAAATACAATGAGCAATCTGAACTTATCCTGCACTGTTTTCCACATCTTCATGGCTTGATGTGAATGTAATACTTTCAATATCAAGTACTCGTTCTTTCTCTCTATCGATATATACATATTGAAACTGATGAGTTGCAAGGCAAAACATGTTTCTACAACCTATTTAGATTCTTAAACATCAAAATCCAGGGCATATAACAGTATTCATGTTTTGCCACACACAAACACACACACACACACACATCCATATAATACATGTCTAACACAATATGCATATGGACACATACTCAAAAACACCAAAAGCAGTCCTTAAAACTGCGATATGCACTAAAGAAATACTGATATAAGGCATAATGCAACTAACTAATAAATGATAACTATGCACAACAGGCACCTTACAATCTCTAGAAACCAGCCTACGCTGACATTCGAGATAAAAATAAAAATAAATAAAGAAAATATATAATAATAAAATATGTCAATGTAGAAAGATATGACAGGATGAAAAGAGGTATGCACATGAGTAAACCACTCACACTTGGGACCAGTCTAACATTGAGTCCGTCATGCTATCCTTAACTAATGGTTCCGCACCCAATAATACAGTCCCTACATGTGCATAAGCAAAAACAAGGACCAGTCTAACACTGTGTCCCCAATTCCGCCCAGTGACATATACAGACATACATGTTTGTACCAGACACGTTCTCAGAAACGCAGTTGTGGCAACCTGATATAACTTTGTAAAGCATTGGAATTCCATCGCCCCATCTTCCGCACCACATCATCAGAATATCCCATTTGAACTGCTGCCGTAGCAGCACCTATACGGAATGAATGTGGTTTGTATTTAGATGTATCTAACCCAAGAAAAATTACAAGTGAGTGGAGTTTCTCAGCTGCATAACCATATGAGACAGTCTACCATCCTGGAACTGAAAGAGTGGACCCGCCTTGTGTAAATACAATTGTAAATACTTATACATAGCTAGGACTGGACACATATCGGGGTTTAGAGAGTTGTGTGCAATATACCACGAGACAGGGTTAACCTGTTTTTTATGTTTGAAATTATACAACATGACAGTCATTCCTGTTAAACTAGTGCCCTCCGTCTGAAAGGAAATAGCATTCCGTTGTATTAACTTACTGGAATCACCCCCTGTTTGTAAGCAAACTTCCCCCAGACGTAAGAATAGGCCATAAACTGTAGAAAAAAGAGCTCGTAACAAAACTTGTTCATAATGACGCCGTATCACTATATTGACTATATGATAAGATTTTATAGGGAGATGAGGATTCATTTGTTTCTCAACCCAATAATCTGCAAATTGTTTCCACGCACGAAGGTAAGAAGCTTTAGAAGTATGTGCTAACGAAGCACTGACAACCTTCAACGCTGATGATGACCTGAATGCAGTGTGGCGGCACGCATCCCCAAGTCCTGGTGCATGACCCCCCAAGCCAAACCGTGAAGCTGACTTTGCTCCCTAAATTTCCTGTCATAAAACAGAAATGCATTCTGGACATAACCTTGCTCCAACTCCTTAATGAGGTTGACATGTGCCAGTAAACTCGATATATCGTGCGGACGTTTTTTGACATACACATCAATAAAAATATGAAAGGCCTTAAGCCATGCGTGAACGTCTAACACCTTATCTTTAGGTTTACTTTTCACTTGTAGTGAACCCCCATCTAAAATGTCAATATATATTTTTTCCAGGCTGTAACGAAATCCAACAATGTGCATCTACCGTCGCTGTATGCCGGTTTCCAGGGTTACTCTAGTGCGTCTCTGAATACGTTAATCAAATTGTGTCTGACGGATGCTAGTTTTCCAGCGTTCGTTGAGCAAGTCGAACTCGAGATGGAAAAAATAAAGAAAGAATACAATTGAACAAAGAAGAATTTACATGTTTTAACATGAAGGACTGTAGAGTTGGAATTATTCACCTATAAGAAACTTGTTATTGACGCATTAAAAAAAAAAATCGCCTGAATAAACAGTTTAAACGGTAATTTAGATATTGGTTTAGATGAGTCCGCGATAGCCTCTGAAACGGGAAATCGCGTGGTCGTGGGCCCCACTGGGTTACTTCTGTGTGTGCATAGTCTCATCCGGTCGGTGGGAACGTAAAATTGGCTGTTTCCGTGTATAACTATCGATCCTTCAAAGACGGTACTGCTATACCGTTCACGGATCCCTTGTATAGGTCTCTGGGACGACTCAAAAGTGTAACCAAGAAATGTGATAAGCCGATTAACTGTCTATTTGAAGAAGAAGAAAAAATAAATGTAAATCTTCTGCATTTAAATAAAAATATCGAAACGGATACATAATTCCTATTACGTTTTATTAGCACTATACAGTATTCGTGTAGAGGTTACATTCATTTAGCCGCGTGTCGTGTGTCACCCCTACACCCCAGGCATCCTCACACACACACAACCCACCCAGTATACAACTCATTCTAGGTGTAGTTTACATGGTTTTGTAACGATAGACACTCGAGCTATGACACCTTCTGATGAAAATTCTTTCCTTTCCATGTGTTAATCTGTGTGGAAAATAATAGATCTACGATAGAGAAAGATAATCAACGCAAGGGAAATTAGAAATGTTTGATTTGTACAATATAGGTATGTAGAACATGTTTTTTCGAATTTTGCGAAATACCGTCTGGAGCTGAATAAAGGCAACTGTAGGGTGAACATACTTTTGTTTTACATGATTTAATATGAAAGATCTAGTTTTTATACTCTTTGACTGGCATTCTACGCATTTAGGTATACTGCACGAAATAGAACCTTTATACATGCTCGTTGTCAAAGATGCTCATCAAAACAGGTGTCACTGGTTGTTTCGAGCCGCCTTATATCAGGGAGTAAGTATACATACTCCCTGCTTATATAGAGAATAGCAGGATATATAGTACTCCAGTGTCCAGCTCTTTTATTGAATAGATTCCTACGGTTCTTTAGCATGCTTGGAGGGTAGATTCAGATACGAAACTGACTACCCGGTTTACGTCCCCATTCGACGGACACGGCTAAGGGAAGTGTCTTGCACGTTAAAAAGTTATTGATGTTCTATACGTGCGTAATGGTGGTAACCAAAACATTAATATATTAAGGTAATTCGAAAAGTAGGCGTATTGACGTACTTTGGTAAGATCAGATTGCTATGTGAATAGTCTGGTTGCTCTACGGCTGGTATTGTATTGCGTGAGAAATGAAGTAAATGAACAAAAGTATGTCAAAGTAGGTGAAGGTCATTTGCATTGACATACTTATGTAGCTGCAATACTCTGCTGTCATCTAAATGTGTGACGTGAGTATTAAGTGTGTATGATGCGTCTTAAGAACTATTGGTCCGCCATCTTTTTAAAAAAATAATCCAAAATGGATGGGATATGGTCAAGTGAAATGTGTAACCAATTGCATATTTTAGGCATGAGCAATGTCAACCATATAACACATGACAGTAATTCAACACTGTTGATACCAACATAATATCCGGAAAATTTGAAACAATTTTACTCAAAGTTGTCGCGTTTATATGTGAAATAAATTGGTCCATTCAGCGTATCAAATAAGGCTAAGGTGAGTGTGTTGCCCAAGGACACCGGAAAAAAAATGAGGCTCGAAGCGGTATCGCCTGAACAAAGGAAAAAGTAAGTCGAAATTTGGATGTTGTGATAAATGGCTGATTTTTATTTAGAAATGATGTCTCGGCTGCTTTAGATGGATAAATGGACCATTCTGTGAACCAATTTATTTCAAGTAAAAAAAAAAAAAAACATTCAGTAAAATTGTACCAAACCTTTTGGATATAAAGGGAACATATACTGCCATACAAGAATTCTTTTTAATATTATGTTCACTCCAATAGTGTTGAATTTTTTTCTTGTACTATGTGGTAGAAATTGCTTGTGCATGATGTATGCATTTGGATTGAGAATTTCACTTGACCATGCCCCGTCCATTTGGCTAAGATGGTGGACAAATAGTCCTTAACGTTGGAAGGCTGTACGCAGTTAGTGTGCGAGAAATTTCAGTAAAATTGTACCAAACGTTTTGGATATAAAGGGAACATATACTGCCATACAAGAATTCTTTCTAATATTATGTTCACTCCAATAGTGTTGAATTTTTTTCTTGTACTATGTGGTAGAAATTGCTTGTGCATGATGTATGCATTTGGATTGAGAATTTCACTTGACCATGCCCCGTCCATTTGGCTAAGATGGTGGACAAATAGTCCTTAACGTTGGAAGGCTGTACGCAGTTAGTGTGCGAGAAAATGACAGAATGAACAAGAAAAACTTGATGCAAAGCATCAATTCGGCGCCAAAATTTTGAAGAATTAAAACTATACGTTATTAAATAACAGTACACGTGTTTATCAGTTATTTTAACTATCTTATCATCAGTACTAAACCTTGGTATATTTAGTGGTCATGGACATAATATTAACAAACGTTGCTATGTTGACTTGGTTAAATGTATTTTGAATTAACTAGGTCATTCAGACAATTTTCCAAACGGTTTCGTTGCAGGACTTTCCTTAAAATGTGTTAAATGAATTGACTGCATTAGGTTTAAATAAATAGTTTATGGAAAGATAAGGTGATGAATGCCGAGTGATTACAAAGTCGTTGTTGAAACATTTGGAGAGAAAGCTAAGTAAGCCAAGAATTAATGGACAATGCACTTCACATATCTGTTTGAATTTTTAACGTCGTTTTTATGCCATGAAGGGCCAACAGACGATCAGTTTTAGACTAATTGTTTTTGTTTTGTTATTAAACCTAGTACTGTATCACATGAACCATCTATACAGGTAACTGATAATCTACTCATTTGAATTAGTGGCTGGAGACGAGGGACAATAAGACACAATGTTGCATGTCAATCATTATAAAGGGTGTACGCTATAGAAATAGTGTCATGTTTAAAGACAACATGGTACTGTCTGAGGATCCAACTGACCTCTGGATTCAAAGCCCAGTGCGCTACTAACAGTGGTAATGCCGACTTTTTCAGTTTTGACCAGAAAACCTACTTATGTGCAAAAATAAGTGAAGAAGTCAATTATTTATTTCTTAACTTTTATTGAACATTATAAAAATATATATTAAAACTTGTTTCTTTCATTAGCATCAAAAATATGTTAACAAACAGGAATAGAAAGACGTTTGTACTTAATTGAACATTATAAAAATATATATTAAAACATCAAAACTTGTTTCTTTTATTAGTATAAAAAGTATGATTTCGCTGATCTGGCTGAAAAAATTGTAAATGTGCAATGTAGATTTTTGGCACATTAAAGGTTTTACCAGAAGTTGAACTTAGTGATATAGTTAATGACCTGAACAACCTGATTAAATAAACTGGAGAGAAGTTGATTAATACCAGGATGCTACACATGAAGTTTCATTTAAATCAGACTGTATGTTTCTTTAAGGTTATACATAAGTTAATTTTATAACGTAGTAAATGACATGATCCACCCAATTTGAACAAACTTGAAAGGTCAATGCTAAGATGCTTAACATAATGTTTCATGAAAATTTCAGTGTTGGTTACTGAGAAGAAGACAGATGGATGACAGCCTATGGTAAAGCTGATCTTGCACAAGCCAGTTCAGCTTAGAAAACAATATAAAATGCAGTGTCCAATCTAGGATCTAAAAAGCAGGGGGGATTTTCCCCCCTTCCTCTAAAAATGTGGGGGGATTTTCAAAAGTAAAGGGGGATGGGTTCAAACAAATCTATTACACCCTTTTCATAACACCATTTCGACTGGAAGTCGCATAATTTTGAATATTTTTGATTCCGAGTCTGCGCTCATAAATCTACTTTCGTTTTCAATACATTTGTCTGCATTTGACAGTCAAAATGAAGCATTACAAAATTAGCGATTTCCCGTAAACGAAATTTAAATGCCAAAACTTTCCGATATATCATCGTATTTTCTCATTTCTTAGCAACATTTAATGTAATTTGCCAATAATAATTAATCAAAACGATTTAAAAACGAGAACAATGTGAAAACATTTGAAACGCAGATATTACGATCGATAAATTCCGTTAAATTTTTCTAAAATTCGTATTACGCATTTAACCATTTGATTTTATAAGGGAGATAAGCACGCGGGAGACATCGTTTTAATGAAATGATTTTGTATAATTTTTGAATTATTGGTGCATCATTTCTTACAGAAATTCAAGAAATCGCTAAGCAGTTTTATCTCTTGTGTTTTATATCTTATTCTGGTGCGTTTTATAGCATGCTTTAAATGCCATTTAAACATTTTTAATTACAATCCAAACATACTCAACTATCAGTCCTTTTGATTCCCCATGCCTCAGGTCAAAGTACTACCACAGTATGTCCGGCGCCCCTGACCGCCCTGCCCTCAGGGGCGCCGAACAACAAAGTAGGTCATTTACATAGACATACTGGCGGTAAGAACAAGTTGCAGTCGGATAGATAAAAGTGTAGTCAGATAGATAAAGGTGCAGTCAGACAGATACAAGTGTGTATAAAATGTGAAAACTGTGGTGTCTGAGTAATAGACTAAATCAAAAAATTGAATTTTTAAACGTTGATGTAAATTAACTTTGATTTTTAATTTTAGTGTGGAAGAAAAAAATTCTTAGAAAAATATCTTTAGTTATACATAAATATCAGTGAGGAGAAATCGTAGCCTATGGCATCACTATATATGTTAATATAAATTGTGAAATTTTCACAAAAGCGTTCTAAAAATCACTTTAAATTTATATTCCATTTCTTTTGTAAATGTTGTATATATTTATATTGTTGAGGGCCTCATGGAAATAGTAGTCGTAGCAGTAGCAGCAGCAGCAGTATCAAAGGTAGCGCCGTAGTGTAATGGTTAGCATCGCGGCTTAGTAACCCAGGGATCGTGTGTTCAATCCCAGCCAGGACCGAATGTGGGTTAATTGTCGAAAAAGTATTTCCTACCTTACAAGTCCTTCGGATGAGACTTTAAATCTAGGTCTGCTCGCTAAAATGCTTAGTGCAATACAGCGAGGATAAACGCTTATACGCAGCAGCGGTAGCCGTAGCAGCAGCAGCAGCAGCAGTAGCCGCAGCAGCATTATCACGTCGATTTATTAATCAAGTATGATTTTTTTTTACTTTAAACCTGCTTGCCTATAATTAAATACAACTTTGAGTTTTCAATGTTTCTTCGTTTAAATTCTAAGATGGAAATGGAACTTATGTAGATAAACTGACGGGACACAGCGAGTGTTAAACAAATCAAGATTGCCATGTATCCTATTAAATAATGGGATTGGAAAATACATTGTAAAACTAACGCAAACGTTATGTTGTGAATCATTTATTTACATAAAATATACATGTTTACAAATGTAAATATAAATAATAGTGAAGATTACTGTCACACGATTTTATTACTACTTCACGGATGATTTAAAAAGCTTAACTATATATATATATACACTACGCTATATTACATACACGATACAAAATAAGCACTATTTTTGGGTATCTAAAACAATAAAATTCTTCAACAATAAAACAATATCATTAAAAACAGTATGGTTGCGTTCAGTTCAAACGAACACTCGTTTGATTCGAGTTGCAAGTTTAACCATGTGTGAATAAAAATGATACAGGTGCCATGTTGACGAAATTTAAATGCATACAGTTATTCAAATATAAGTTTAGGCAATTATAGTATTATTATATATAACGTATATCGCTAATGAGTTTTTATTCTAAACGCTACTTCTTTCTGAAAATCGTTGTGTAAAGATAAGTAAAACATTTCAAACGTCAATTTGAAAAAGAGAACCATCCATTTCCTTACCGAAACGAAACGCAAGAAAATATTGTCATTAAGCATTAAATTTTATTCTTAGCATAGATTCTTTTTTGAAAATGTTTTTTTAACATCAATTAAAACATTTTGAACGTTCATTTGAAAAGGGGATAAATCCATTTCCTTACCGAAACGAACCGCAAGAAAATAGCTGACCCCAAACAAAGGCGCATATCTGATATTAACTAGTGTCCTTAGATTGTTATTGAGCATTTATTCTTAGCTTGACTTTTTTTCTGAAAATCTGTAACAACAAGTAAAACATCTCGAACGTTGATTTGAAAAAGGGATCAATCCATTTCCTTACCGAAACAAAACGTAAGAAAACGGTTGACCCCAAACAAAGGTGCATGCTGATCTGATATACATTAACGTCTATAGGTTGTTATTGGGAGTTTATTCTTGTCCTGGCTTTTTTTCCGAGAATATTTTTTTAACGAGTTAAACTTCTTGAAGTTAACTTGAAAAGGAGTCGATCCATTTCCTTACCGAAACGAAGCGCAAGAAAACAGACGACCCCAAGCAAAAGTATGTGATGATCTGATATTAACTCATAAAGTTTGACATATAGTATAGTGATGTCATAATCAGATAATAAATATCCTTGTCGAAACGAAATACAAGGATATAGCTTATCCCCAAAAAGTACATGGTAATTCAAAACTGATACTAATTAACGTTTATCAATAAATGATGATACATATTATAATGAGGAACATCCTTGACGAAACGAAACACAAGGGCGATTTTTCGGATGCTAAATCCGTTAATAAATATATATAAATCAAAATGACAATATGAATTCCCTATTGTTTGTTTAAGAGATACCTACTGTATTCTTTCACCAGTCTGCTCTCTTCTGGTTCAGACAAAATATAGATGAGAGCAGTGATGAATTGCCGAAGGCTATATTTGAAAACGAGATTCAAGAAAAAAACAGCATGTTATTGTATGTATTCGACAACTGTTAGAATCAATTCTATGTATGGTATAGTATTACATGATTTATACAAGAGTCCTATTTTTTGTTATTTCTTACCAAAGTGTTATGCAAGGAGATAACTACACAATCAGTTATGCATATAAGTCGATGTTTTACATTACATTACATTTACACCACTATATATATATATACAAAGTTACTAGTATAAATCAAGAGTATTTATTAATATGGTGAGTTTTGACAAATTATATGAAATTTTAAAACTTAAATATAGAACCTGTATCATTTTAACAACACAAGTAAATTGCTTAAACAACAATGCCAACCATATTTCCTGCTACCTCTATGACTGCCACTCATAGGACATCATCGGATTGTTACCAACCATATACATGTGAGCACTCGAGTATTGCGGTGTCGCATTTCTGTCAAATGTCGGCGACTCTGTCATGTTATAATACTGGTGTTGATATTGACTATTCGTCGGTGTCGGTGACGTCACCGGAGAAATACAGTTCACAGTATGGGGACTGATATTCAAACAATAATTAATATCTGAAAAGTTCGACTGAACCAGTGGTTGTCTCTGCTCACAACTATATTGAAAACTATTGCAAAAGTTTGACAACTCTTTACCACCGAGGGGAGATAACTCGAGTTGATCTAAATCGTGCTCATCGGGAAAGGCGGTATCCAGAGATGGTGCAAAAACTGGAGAGCTAAACAGGTCTCCATACTGCTGTTGACGACAACTCGACAATATTCGACAAGAGTTTTCCTCGGGGCTCGATTCACAGGTCTCGTTACCACTGTCGCGATAATCAAATGTTGCGTACGGTGGCGTTCGTCTGCCTGAGCCTGTACTGCACACACTAGTGTTTGGGCTGGTTAAAGCTACTTTCGGCATCCATGGGTCATTTACAGGATGTGCATCCTCCTGTTTGAAGTTTGGACTATGCTGGTGCATCATGGAGTTGTGCGGCTGCGCAACGGGAATGCGCATATGAGGTGACGATACATTCGGGTCATACCGTAAATGAGATGTAGGCGAAGCTTCGAACTTGAAGATCGGGGTACCGGCCTGAGGCGATTTCATGGTACATTGGTTGGTCATGTCACACGAGTTATATGACTGGTACTGCTGTAAAGGCTGACGCGTATTAGATCTAGGCAAATAGTTCGAGTTTGAAAGAGAACAAGTCTGACTTTCAAAGATGGCTCCGGGATTCGATGTGTCCTGCAAATGTTTCCGGAATGCTACCATCTTGTCTGCAATGTAGTTTCCAACTTGGTCCCAGAATTGTCCAGCGTTTACCCTGAAAGAACAATTACAGAGGTTGATAATTAAGCCTATATGCAGAGTACATGTGACCAGTACCGATTATGTTTTGTGAGACATAATAAAAATGCGAAAGTCTCACCAAGTGTTCATAACCAATATAAACGACATCACATGACACATAAATAAGCATTGGTCAATATTAAAATATATATGTAAGAATAATAACTATTGAAGAATAACTATTGTTTTGGAGTGCTTTTTTCAGCCAAAGTTTTTTTTACTTTTAATATTTATTTGTTTGTTTGGATGGTGCTTTACGTCTTTTTAACACATGTTGAGCATATATGACGGTCGATGTGTTTTTTTGGTAGGGTTAGACCACCCCATTTCTCCTGGGTAGAACCGGTACTGTATACCTCCCGCCATCCGTAAGAATCGACAAAATTCAACTATTATCTAAATAGTCCACAACCTTATACCAGATGTTCCCATTTTCCCAAGTTACCACTGATAAGCCAAAAGTCTAGAGCATACTTATAGTGGGATAATGTTTAGTGCTGCATATATATAAGTTGTATATCAATGACACAGAAATTGTTAATGGTAAATAAAAATACCTTACTTCAACCGATTTTCAAAACTATTGTACTTTTATTTACCCCAAAGACATGCCAGTTCTGCTGGTATATTTGCTCATGTTAGTGCTGAAACAAGCGCACCGATTACTAGTTTCAAGTATTAATCATGTCCACATTAGAAGCAGGGCAGTTTTACCAGTTTTGGGGAAGGGGCTTTTGATGGGGCGTTGGGTAGAGGGGGAGGTGGGGCTATCCATGAATAGTGGGAAAGGGGCTCTTAAACAGCCACACTACAAAGAAGAGTAAAACGGCCTGGACAGGTAGATATAATTGGATATATATAAATAATAAGAGCCAATAGTATTGCGAACGCCAGTTTGCTAACCTTTACCGCAAAAGTCTAACATGAAAAGGGTGATAATGTTTGGTAACAGGCATGGCAGAGTTATGGTAACAAAGATGGCGAACATGTTTTCTGTCAATAGGTTTTTGGATATGTCTGCACATTCAACAATTTAGCCCAAAATCTAAGAGGTCATATATGGTTGTGTAATAATGATGAGTATATATGTATGCCAAGTTTCAACGTTTTCTGTCAATTGCGTTGAATATGATTTCATTCAAAATTTGAACCAAAGATCTTAGTGGAAAAGGAGTGTAATTCTGGTAAAATGCACGACAGGGTTATAGTGCTTGTCTCATGTGTTTGTGTAATAATGAGGAACATGTGTGCCAAGTTTCAAAGTTCTCTGTCAATTAATTTTTAGAAAATGATTGTATATTCAAATCTTTTCCAAAATCTCAGTGAAAAATGGGAATAATTCTGGAGAAATGCATGACAAAAATACGGTGCTTGTAACATATGGTTGTGTAATGGTGATAAACATGTATGCCAAGTTTCAAAGATTTCTGAAAATCGGTTTTTGGAATATGACTGTACATAGAAAATGTTACCCAAACATCTAAGTAGGAAAAAAGGAGGATAATTCTATTAAAATGCATAACCGAGTTAATATACTTGTCGCATATGGGTCTGTAATGATGTTGAGTAAGTGTGCCAAGTTTAAAAGCTTATGTACAAATGTCATTTGCAATATGACTGTACATTCAAAGTTTTAACTGAAACATCTAAGTAAAAAATGGAGACAATTCGAATTAGAAGAAGAACTGTTATGTTTCCTGTCGGTAACATTGTGTAGTGATAATGAACGTGTGTTTGAAGTTTCAAAGCTTTCGGACAATTCGTGTTTATGAAATGACGAAAAACAAAAACTTTAACCAACGCGTCAAAACACGTAAACGGACGGAGGGACAGACGGGAGAACGAACAGACTGAAATCACCAGCCCATAAGCCTGGATTTTCTACGCAGTCAAAGCACGAGCCAGTACAATACATGCATATGCATATGTTCCTATAAAGAATCAAAGGAAGCTCAATATAAAAATTCCCTTTATTGAGAACGAATTTAAATACTTATACAGGTTCAAGATTCCGTGTAATCATGTTCACTTTGGCTCAGTACTGCATGCAGGCTATACTTAAACCCATGTATACATATGAAGTGACGTATAGTACGTATAATGTATAAACCCATTTGCAGGAAGTGGCGTATAGTATGTATAAACCCATGTGTATGAAGTGACATATAGTATGTATAATGTATAAACCCATGTGTATGAAGTGACATATAGTATGTATAATGTATAAACCCATGTGTATGAAGTGACATATAGTATGTATAATGTATAAACCCATGTGTATGAAGTGACATATAGTATGTATAATGTATAAACCCATGTGTATGAAGTGACGTGTAGTTATTTATTTAGACTACAATAAATATGTACGAATGTTGGCGAAACCTAATTTAACTGTATGGATAATACATTTCCTAGCTATACAATCACATCAAACTGATTCTGTTACCAAATTTAAACAATTTCAGCATATGAAAAATCCGATGCAAATTTGGGATGGAAAAGTATGTATACTGCTCAAAGTTTGCTAAATAAATAACGTATTCGGGAAGCACGGAACCCAACTATATCCCTTATAGAAAATACTCGGACAACTGACCTGTAATATCCCCAGCGCAGCGTGTTCGTGCCACTCTCCTTGTCCACGGTTGGCCGGTAATCGCCACGTGCAAAGCATGAGATACTGTTGGGGATGATGCACCATAGGTAAGTGGATCTGGACAGGTTCTCACAATTACTCACGCCACGACCTGCAATATGCAAACATATTTGAAAATTACTATATCATTCGAAATAAAATGGAGATAAAAATTAAATTAATTAAAAAGTAATTTTTTGAAAGGAATATTCCGACTTACCAAGTAAATATGTGCGCACCAAACGCATCCCGCGTGTGACTATTGTGCATCCAGCTTAAGTTTAAAAAACAAACATAGATATACAGGGACAATCCACTTTGGAGGAGAGGTACTATAAAATCACATTGTTCCCTTTGAAATGTTATAGAGAGGCGAGGAACTACGAAATCATATTGTTCCTTTTGAAATGTTCGCAAAGAAGCATGCTATTTAGATATTGAGTGTGTAGCTTTAAAGGGACACATGGCAATCTTGAGTTTTATTCAAACATTAAAACGTGTGTGTGTATTTCTAAGGATGATAGTCCCTCCACCTACGACTGGCGTCCTACCCGACGATTATAGGCACAATGTCTGGACTTTTATCTGTGTGTTGTTGTGTGATGTGATGATATGTCTACTTGAAGCAGCGAACTCAATGGTTTCTTTATAGTGCTGCCACACTGGAATACCAGCCGTAGTAGACATGATACCCCCACCCACCCAGTCACATTATTCTGACACTGGTCAATCAGTCGTAGGACTACCCATTATTTGCTCGTCAGGTAAGG
Source organism: Cyrtodaria siliqua (assembly GCA_037043455.1). Taxonomy (NCBI): domain Eukaryota; kingdom Metazoa; phylum Mollusca; class Bivalvia; order Adapedonta; family Hiatellidae; genus Cyrtodaria; species Cyrtodaria siliqua. The sequence goes on along the minus strand of JAWPHD010022937.1, from coordinate 6,620 downwards.
GACTACTCCATTTTTAAAGTCTTTGGTATGACGCGGTCAGGGGACTCGAACCCAGGACCTCCCGAATGCAAGTCTCCTCGATTTACTTATCCTGCATTATTTTGACTTTAAATCTGCTTGCATATCATTAAATAAAAAAATGAGATTTCAACTTTCTTCACTATTTTACCATTTTTTTAAATATATTACTGGTGCAATATTATAAAAAGTCAGTAATATGCAAAAATAATTTGCTTTGAACTATTCTAACAATTAATATTAATGATTGAACAAATGCAAGTTAAGAGGAAAACTAACGGGACGCCGTGAGTTTTTTTAAAAAATCAAGATTGCCGTGTGTCCCTTTAACAACTCATATACTTGCCTATAGGTATCTTGGTGAAGCACATGGTTTTGGCCAGGCTGTGTCTAACGGCGTTCTTCCAGTGTTTGCGAGTGGAATTCTTGAAGAAAAGGAACCGGCTCTGTATGTAGCTGAAAATAATTTGGTAGACAATTACACAGGCCTGGGTGTGATGTAACAAAATAGCACGGACCTGTTTTAACAAAATAACAGACCTGTAAAATCAAGAAACTACTGCCATAGACACACTATTTTATTAAACACACATCAATAACAGTCAAACAGCTTAATGACTTAACGAATAAATGAGTAGGGGTCAAGCCCGTAAAGTTTCAAAATGTCAGTATATCTTGTATACAGCATTATTTCATCTAAAAAAACTTGCTAAACTTTTTTTCCCTCAGTATGTTTGTTACTTCTCGTTTTCTTTTAATGAAATCATTTGAACGGTATTCACACTTTGCTGCACAGCAATTGTTCAATTTGTATTTTCGAATGAGCTGTTTTCAAGCTTGTTGCACGTGCAACTCGATTTTCATCATTAAAATCACCGATGTTTATGTAAATCTATTGAAATTCGAAATGTTACAAAACGGGCTTTAAAAGTTCCTATTAAAATATATAGAGCATAATGAAAATGTCCATTTCTTATTATATTTATCAAATACTTTTCAAAAAAATGCTTTTTCTTTTATTTGTATGTTTTCTTTTTAATAATTTTACTTAAAAAAAATAAAATAAAAAGGACCGCCCCTAAAAGGTATTTTGTTCTGTTATTTATGCATACGTTTAGAGAGCCCTTTACTAACCGTTTTTTCTTCTATTTGTATATGTTTTTGAAACCTTTAAGACTTTTGCTATAAATTATTATTTTTAAAAGGGACCAGCACCTAAAGGGTGTGTTTCTTCTGGATTTATTTATGCGTTTCAAGAGCCTTTTCAGACTTCTACGGGGGGAAGAAACAGTCCTAAAAATATTTCTCTATTTTTATGCGTTTTAAAACAGTTTGACATTTAAAAAAAGACATATAAGTCGGAAGTAAACGACTCGTATAAGCCCAACTGAGTCTTAAATTCCAACTGATAGCACATCAGCCTAGATTTGAAACCTAGTAAGTATTGTGTATTCCAAATGTTCATATTTGTTAGTGAGTATGTGATAAATATTGAGGAAACATGCTTACCTATATATCTCCGTGATTGGCAGGCAGAAGTTAGGAGATCGCAGCATCGCCAGGTACGCTAGTTCCGTGTAACTGTAGTTGGGCTTCACATCCGCACCTTCACACTTGTCCAACTGTTCATAAATATTCACAAAGTTGTCTATGACGCGTCTCAGTTCAGCTTCCGTGCCCGAGTCCATCCTTGTCGTCTGCTGCTGCTGCTGTAGAGATGCCGCCGTGGCGCGATATCCACTATCTAACCCTGAAGTTGGTGACGACGACATGAATGGTTTACCTGGGGTCGGGGACCCGGTAGAATTGTTAGAGATGTTTGAATAATTAGCACTTTCAGATAGAACTGATGCATGGTAAACCTTTGTCGGCTTCTCGTGTCCAGTAAACTCCGTCTGAACTAACTTACGCTTCATTGTACAGTTACTCCACAAAATGAAGAAGTTCTTAGTAAAATCCAAATAAAAGTCAGGCTTGCATCTACCATAAAAAAAACAAAGAATTCAGCTTTGTCTTAAAACCACATACGATTGTAATTCAATGGTAAAAAAAGTGTGTTGTAATGTAAACTCTACAGGCACCAAGCTCAATGAAAGAACGTTCAATGATTTTTAGAATATGCTGTGAAAACTGAAGAAACGTTCTTTAAAACTGATTTACTCGTTTGAAGGTTCTCAGCGTACTTTAAAAAGTGACAACTTGAGCTCAAATCTACTCAGTTAAAGTTGGCAAAGGCACGTGCAAATACGCTACGCTTTGAGCATGCGTAGTGGGACGTTCAACAGTTGTCGTCTGCAATTAAAATTTGCTCAGTCAATTTTGGCACTTCTGAGCAAACGTGTATTTGGATTAAATTACAAATTTGTTTGTACAAACAATCAAACACAACACTAACACCATCAGTTTTTTCAAACCACCCATTGTATGCAAGATTGGTTTGTGATTAGGAGATTATTAGTGTATACACGTTTAAATACATAAGATGACAATATTTAAAACGTAAAAATAGAAAAGATGTTATCTTGACATATTTGAGTTCACTCAGTTTTAATAAAAATAAAACGTTCTGACACCAAGCACATAGTTTCTTTCTTTTTAACTTTAAAGGGACAGGCAATCTTTATTTTTTAAAAACTCACGGCGTCCCGCTAGGTTTTCTACATAACTGGCACTTGTTCAATCATTAATAGTAATTGTAAGAATAGTACTAAGCAATTTCTTTTTGCATATTATTAATTTTTGATATTATTTCACCAATAATATATTAAAACCTATTGTATAATAAGACGAAATAGTGAATACTTAAAATTTGATTTATTTAAATGTGACCAGGGTAAAAGAAAAAATGATGCTGGATATATAAATCGAGACGCCCATTTCAAACACTTTAAGATTGCCGTGTGTCCCTTTAACACGCATGCCATAGAATATACCAGTCAAGTAATACAACCATTTGATTTAGTATACTATCTTTAAAGGGACACACGGCAATCTTGATTTTTTTAAAATTCGCGGCGTTCCATTATTTTTTTCTATATAAATTGCATATGTTCAATCGATAATATTAATTATAAGAATTGTATAAAGCAAATTGTTTTGGCATATTACTAACTGTTGATTACATTTCACCAATAATATATTCAAAGCAATGGTAGAATAAAATAGAATAGTTGAAAATTAAAAATTGTGTTTAAATATTTGCAAGCAGATTTAAAGTCAAAATGATACTGGATCAACAAATCGACGTGCTAATTAATATGTATGCTTGATAAAGACTTCAAGATTGCCATGTGTCCGTTTAAAAACACAACATATGTTTCTTTCATTTAACTGTTAAAAAAATATATGCCATTCAAGAGATACAATCATTTGATACAGTATACTATCTTAAAAAGAAAAAAAGGTGCATAACCGAACAGGGCCTTAGGCCCGTATTTTTTTTATTAACTGTTTTACCGAATTTTCAGCAAAAATATATGAGGGTAAAAAAAATAAAGATAAAATGGAAAATATTTTGCATTTAACTTTTTTTTTATAATATAATTATCGAAGTAATATAGAATCGGAAAATTTATGAAATTGGTCAGAGGCAAGGAGAGTCGGTAATTCTAAAAAAAGTCGACCCGCCAGATTGTAATATAGCATTGTAATGATCATGATAAATGTTTTTGCTGCATGAACGAATTGAATTTAATGTTTTTTCATTAAACGTTAACATCACGCCTATAGGATCAGATAGTTGTGGGTGATCACGTTGTGTTGTAAACCTTTTCGCCTCTACCACTAAAAAAAATCGACCTTCATATATGGCCTAAAATGTGCTAAAATTAGTTAAAACACCATTGAAAACAATGAACCTACCATTCTCACAAAAATATAAGCCCAATAGGATTTATAATTCCCACAGCTATAGAAACAGGGAGGATCAGTAGAACTCTGCCGCATCCTCACCCCCTCCAACCCATCACCCCCCTCCCCTACCAAAAGAAAGTAAGATACCGTTTAGTGAAGTGACATAGCAGGGGTAACATCGTTCTTTATAAGCATTTCTTTTTAAATAACTAAAACTCGTTTTAGCAAATCATTAGGATTAATAAACACAGTTTATTTTACGACCAAATAACCAATTAAATGACCATATCATGTTTTCTCCAACCGAGCTTAGACACAAACACAGACATTTTGAAACATTTGAACAAGACGTGATGGACTTGAGGCGATCTGGAAATACGAATAAAACGATCACCAATATTTCAACTGGCCGTGTTTCAGGTGCATATTCAGTGTGCCATAAACATAATATTGTTAATACAATAGTTTGGTCTGGAAAACTCGACGACACGTCTAGTTTTTGGTTCATAAATCATTAATTCATATGATGCTTTAAGGCTATAATACAGCCTTGTTGTGGTACATAACTACATTTTTATTTAATAATATGTACAACTGCTAGCAATATGAACCACGTATGATTTAATATTGATGAGTTAACAAAACAAAAAAAAAGACCGTCGTGTTTTCCGGTCCAAACGTTTTCATACATAACACTACAACCGAACTTTATATGCGGCTTATTTTGAAGGTTTGCCATAGTTCTTCTATGTCTTCACCCTTGTTACTGATGCAGTGATGTCTCGAGATAGGGATTCAGTTTGTTTGTGTATCTCATCCCAGTTGGCCTTTGAGTACAGGTACCGTTTGCGAGGATTCTGCTTAGTTTAGTGTGGTTTGATGTCTAAGTCCGTGACTACCATTGCATGGTCAGAAATACCAGGGATGCTTGCTGAAGATTTAATGAGCGATGGATTGTTTGTGAAGACCAAGTCTACAATGTTTTCCTGTCAGGTTGGTTCGTTGTGAACTTGAGTAAGACCATGTTCAACAGATAGATCTATCAGGACTTGCTGGACTTCTCTTTCCGGTATGTTAGGTTGTACGGTTAGTGTTTCCCAGTCAATGTTGGAGCAGTTGAAGTTTCCTGCAAGTAGGATTTCTTTCTGTTTGTTGGTGCTTGACAACTTTTTTAGAGAAGTGCTCAGGTTGTTGATGGCCTCAATGTTTCTGTGTGGCATGTAGAATGATGAAAAGTATAAGTCTTTTTCTGGTTTTCAACTTAATCTTAGTCCAGGCGATTTCACACTCTGTCACTAATTCCGGTTGTTCATCTTAATTGCCACTAGACCGTTCTTACACCCTCCTCCCCTACTACCTCTGTCACTCCTGTTTTAAATACACCTCCTCCTCCTCTACTACCTCTGTCATTCCTCTGTAAAACATAGTCGGGGGGAAATATTTTACATGATTTCACTGCATTGCGTTGAGGGTTAATTCCTCTAAGCCAAGATTCAGTTCCGCGTATGAGATCTGGTTTTACATGGCTAATTGCTGCTTTGAACTCAGATTTATGTACCATTATGTCTTTAAAATGTTTGCCCCAACTCACTTAAATCTAAAATATGTTACGTTATTCCCCTCCCCCACCACACCCCCACTCAAATAGGCCAAAACTTGTACTGTATTTGTCAAAGAAAAAATTGATGCACGCCTGTTGCCCCTCGATTTCCGATATTTACGGAAATTAACGAGTTTAAACGACTGACTTCCTACGCTCACCAGAGGGCGCTCCTTCACGCGGATATTTCGGACATATACGCTTTGTTGAGGCTTGTCCGCCATATTGCAGCTTGATAATTGTTGGAAAAAAAAGTGAAAATATAAGGAATTAGCGGTCTATTTTAGACCTGCTGAAATTATCTGATAGTGATCTCAAAAAAGAAAGATGTTTCCTATAACACCAGGTATTCAAAACAATCTAAAGGGAAGCATGTTTACTGAGATTTCTAGTTTATGCTCCTAATCATTTTATGTTTGTGATCTACAGTGCTTTGGGGTGTATAGAATCATTGGTAGTAAAGAATCATTTATTGTTTAAATTCAATTTTCTCAGCTCATTTATTTTAGATTATTTTAAAACTTTCCAGTCTTGAATATATATCATATAAGAATACATTTATTCAACGGTGAAATTATTTGGGACATTTTTCCATGCAAAATATATCACTACGCGCAACACCTCTCAGAAAATATGATTCTATACTGCCTGAATGAAGTGTGTTTTTGAAACGAAAAAATCATACTGTCACAATAAACTCAGAAATAAATATTTGCTGTTTTAACAAATGTTAGGGACAAAAGTCAAAATGCAATCATCAATTAAGGTAACTTGTTGAAGTTTGGCACTTTTAATGATAAAATGAAATTATGTAAATATTGGTGCAAAAACGCCTATTAAAAAATCACAGTTTCAGGACAATAATATTAGAAATTATGCTATCATACAACTAAAAGGGTAAATCTAAATCAGAAATTATATAAACATTTTCCTTTCATTTTAAAATTAGACGTTTAACCCAAGTGATTCTATACCACCCAAAGCACTGTATCCAAGGCATCATGATCATCATGTCCGTATTTATTTGTTCATACATTTTCTTCTTATTGTCTTGTACTTTGCCTTTCCTCTCATCGATGCCTGGTGTTTGGTATTGAAACGTATTTAGTTAAAAGTTAGTCGATAAACTTGAGCCATACTTTGCGGGGTT
>JAWPHD010022936.1:0-23544 GCA_037043455.1 Cyrtodaria siliqua | reverse complement strand
GCCTGATATAGGGTGTGATATGATAATACCCATTTATTATTCTCTATAAACATTTTCTATATTATTATACCCCCGTTTTCAGAAAGTGAAGTCTGTAACATTCCATCGCGTCGTGTAATACATTTTTGTCCCGTCTTGTCCTGTCCGGTCGCATCGCGTCCCATAACACATTTTTATGCCCCCCACAGGGAGGCATATAGAAAACGCACTGTCCGTCCGCAAATTCTTGCGTCCGCATGTCCTTGCGTCCGTCCGTCTGAAATCCTGTCTCAGCCATTCCTCGGAAACTACTGAAGGGAATTTCGTCAAACTTCACACAAAATAATGTTCATCACAAAGAGAAGGAGTGTCGCACACAAGAATCATGACGGTAACTCAAAGGTCAAGGTCACACTTGGAGGTCAAAGGTAAAACATGTCTTAGCTATTACTTGCAAACTACTGAACTTCACACAAATGTTCATCACATTGAGAAGGTGTGTCACGTGCAATAATCATGTCAGTGCCCCAAAGGTCAAAGGTCGCATTTGGAGATCAAAGGTAAACAAATTGTAAAAAAAACAACGTCATAGCCATTACTTGAAAAGTACTGAAGGGAGATGCATCAAACTTCACACAAGTGTTCATCACATTGGGAAGATATGTCGCGCATAATAAGCATATCCATGTCACAAAGGTCAAGGTCACACTTGGAGGTCAAAGGTATTTTTTTTTGTTTCAGCCATTAGTCCGAAACTACTAAAGGGAATTGCGTCAAACTTCATAGAAATGTTCATTACAATGAGAAGGTGTGTTGTGGAGTTATTATGCCAGTGCCTCAAAGGTCAGGGTCACAGTTATGCAGATGGTTTGCAGTGGTGGCATGCATTCTCATTGACACATTTCTTATTGTTACTTGCATTCCTCAAACAAATTTGAATGGGTTGTTCCCAAACTTCATATACACATAACAACTGTTGACCTTATGTCTCTCTACATCACCCATTGTTGATTGCCTAATTTATTGCAGAATTATGGCCCTTTGTTTGACTTAGAATTTAAGCGGGGGGTATTCATCACCTTCAGTGATAGTTCTATAGTTATACCTGTGTAAGTAATGAACTGTTTGTCCAAAATTATCTTTGACCGTGTAATTTTTTATTATTTTTAAATATACTCGGTTGCAAAAGAAAGTGTGCACTTTTAAAATTCAAATGTTTTCTTTCATATTTATAGTACAGTGTTCAAACTTTTACCTAGACATCTATACATGTATCTTTATCTGTCAATGGCAATAAATCGGTCAATACACAGTTGTTTTGCACGGGAAAAGCGTTTGTGTTGTTTTCAATGATTTGCATGTGAAACCTGTTTGGTTGAATTCTCTTATGTTTGGATAAACGAAAAGACACAACGCATTTTATTTTCAATGTGCCACAGCTTACTGAAAACCAGAGGGTTCAAGCTTTAGTCATGGTTACGAGAGGCGACTGCTGTTGCTAGGGCATTTAATTGCCATAGACACACTATCACTAAGCTGCATGATAGGTTCCAATCTGACAAATGCGCTTTCAATCACAATTAAATTTGGAAAAAAATGAAGCAACATATTCTTTTGGACTGTTTTGCGATTTATGATTTTGACCCCTACCCTCTTCACCTGTTGACCATGCTTCAATGAATTAAGCTGTTGTAAAAACAAATTCCATCTTGACATTGGCAATAGAATGGCAAAAAAAATGGTACCCTATATGCCATATTTCGTACAATAAATTTAACAAAAACCTGAGTGCACAGTTTCTTTTACAACAAAGTATATATTATTCATTAATGCAAGAGGAACTTCAGTGGCTGATGGACTTTTTTCTCTGCTAGATTATTGATTTTATTACGTAATGCATCCTTCATTTCACAAATATTTCTGTTGGGTTTTCTCATTCTATCTGCTAAGTTATCACACTGTCTTCTCCCAGTGCAATGTTTTTCTTTGTTGGTTTTAAGAGAATGATGGTGGGACCCTTCAAAGGGGGAAAATTCGTGTTTCAAACCTTAAATTTGGAAAAAAATATATAATTTGTATCATTTTTATTTAATGTGTTCAAAGTCTTCCATGAAATACCTGTTTACATCAAGAACATGTTTCATGGACATGTTATGGGTGGTCCACTATACAAAACTGACTTTGGCAGTGAATTCTGTCCAATGCAATAAAAGGGAGAAAATCACATACCTTTTGGCAACTTCGGGAATGGTGATATCTTACAAAAAAACACACACTGCAATGGCACTGTCTTCCTCCGCAGATTTTCATCCAAAATGTTAGGCAATTAGACGTTTTCCTTATTATTTTCTGTCCATTGCAGCAACAGTTAATATTCTATGATTTGTAATTTGTGTCTTATTCTATGCACCCTATAATCCAATCTCTACCCAGAGTTGTCGTTCCTTGCATACACATACATCTCTGTCAAAGCTCACCAAATACCAAGAATCTTGGCAAACGATGAAAAACGGTGGAAATGCAAAATTTCTTGATGACACTAATATTTGCCTGAATTAACTTCATATGAAATGCTTATATTACAAAGAAAACAATTTTCGGCTTGAATGTTTTAAATATACATTAAATTATGCTCAGGATTCTATTGCGGTAGAATAAAGGTTTGTACTTTGGCATATCATTTCGCCGTCAAAACTTTAAAATAGGCACCACCAAATCTTCCCCATAGCATAACAGTACAGCAATTTGCTTACCAGCACTTTCCAATTTCACATAGATCTTAACAAACTACTTAAATTAAAGTACTAACCTATACTATATAACAAAATGTAGATAATAAGTCGTGTTTCTTTCGATTGTTCACATGTCAATCAACGGCCGATAGTTGGTGGTGTCACGGTGTTGAAGTTCTGTTGCTATTTTTAGCTCTACTGATCAGAGATCAGCAGAGCTTATGCCTTGGTGCGGCGTCCGTCGTCCGTCCGTCCGTCCGTCTGTCCGTCCGTCCGTTAACTTTTTTTTTGTAGCGACTACTCCTCTGAAACTACTGAATAGATTTTCATGAAACTTTACAGAAATGTTGCCCATGGAGTCTAGTTGATCCTAGCAAAAATTCATGTAGCTGTGAAATCAAAGATGGCCGCCAAATCTAAAAATAGGTTTTTAAAAAACAAGTTTGTAGCGACTACTTCTTGAAAACTCTAAGGGATATTGCTATGGGACTTTTTCTAAAATGATCAGCATGACATGATGTTGGTCCTTGTCGAAAATCGTTTTGAATCGACGTTAAACATGGCTGCCAGCGGCCATCTTTGTTTACATAGAGTTATATAATGAAAACTTGTAGCGACTACTCCTCTGAAACTACTTGACGGATTTTCATGAAACTTCACAGGAATGTTGCTCTTGATGTCTAATTGATCCTAGCAAACTTTCAGGTCGGCCGGAAATTTAAGATGGCCGCCACGGCTAAAAATAGATTTTTAAAAAATAAGTTTGTAGCGACTACTTCTTGAAAACTATAAGAGATATTGATATGGGACTTTTTCTAAAATGATCAGCATGACATGATGTTGGTCCTTGTCGAAAATATTTTTGATCGACGTTAAACATGGCTGCCAGCGGCCATCTTTGTTTACATAGAGTTATATAATGAAAACTTGTAGCGACTACTCCTCTGAAACTACTTGACGGATTTTCATGAAACTTCACAGGAATGTTGCTCTTGATGTCTTATTGATCCTAGCAAAATTTCAGGTCGGCCGGAAATTCAAGATGGCCGCCACGGCTAAAAATAGATTTTTAAAAAATAAGTTTGTAGCGACTACTTCTTGAAAACTATAAGAGATATTGATATGGGACTTTTTCTAAAATTATCAGCATGACATGATGGTTATCCGAGTCGAACATTATTTTGATTCGACGTTAAACATGGCTGCCAGTGGCCATCTTTGTTTACATAGAGTTATATAATGATAACTTGTAGCGACTACTCCTCTGAAAATACTTGATGGATTTTCATGAAACGTCACACGAATGTTGCTCTAGATGTCTTATTGATCCTTGCAAAATTTCAGGTCGGACGGAAATTCAAGATGGCCGCCATGGCTAAAAATAGATTTTCAAAATACAAGTTTGTAGCGACTATTTCTTGAAAACTATAAGTGATATTGATGTGGGACTTTTTCTAAAATGATCAGCATGACATGATGGTTATTCAAGTCGAACATTATTTTGATTTGACGTTAACCATGGCTGCCAGAGGCCATGTTTGTTTACATAGAGTTATATAATGATAACTTGTAGCGACTACTCCTCTGAAACTACTCGACGGATTTTCATGAAACTTCACAGGAATGTTGCTCTTGATGTCTTATTGATCTTAGCAAAATTTCAGGTCGGCCGGAAATTCAAGATGGCCGCCATGGCTAAAAATAGATTTTTAAAAAATAAGTTTGTAGCAACTACTTCTTGAAAACTATAAGAGATATTGATATGGGACTTTTTCTAAAATGATCAGCATGACATGATGGTCATCCGAGTGGAACATTATTTTGATTCAATGTTAAACATGGCTGTCAGTGGCCATCTTTGTTTACATAGAGTTATATAATGAAAACTTGTAGCGACTACTTCTCTGAAACTACTTGACGGATTTTCATGAAACTTCACAGGAATGTTGCTCTTGATGTCTAATTGATCCTAGCAAAATTTCAGGTCGGCCGGAAATTCAAGATGGCCACCACGGCTAAAAATAGATTTTCAAAAAAACAGTTTGTAGCGACTACTTCCTGAAATCAAAATCAATCAGTAGAGCTTCAAGGTCATTGACCTCTTGTTATATTCTAGCTATGGTATGTCATTTGACAAATTAATCATGTGATCGCAGACTAATTTCTTAGACTTTGACAGAGGTCAATTTAATGATAATTTTTCTGACATGCTGAGTTATGTAGACAGTGAAAGGAATAAATTCCACATTTCTTATGGAGATAGCTACAGGATAAGAACTTATTAATGTCAACAAGCAGGATGATAGGCAATGTTACCATGACAGTTTTGAGTCTTGAATATCCTTTTGAAATGTAGCCATGACAGTTTTGAGTCTGGAATCGTCCTTTATAAAGGTTCTACTTCCTATTGAATCAGATTGTTTCAGGAAATAGAATTTAAGTACTAATGTCGAATGACTAAAGGCAGCCTATCAGTTATAATTATCAACTTGTCTCAACAAGGAGTCCTGGGAAGCTGAAATGTGCTGCCAGCTTTTATAGAAAATTATGTTCATGAAAAATTGAACATTTATACTTATGTTTTAGAATAATTATGTTTTAGAAACAACAGGTTTCTACCACTAATTATCTGGAAGAATTTAAAGGTTGAGCTTGATAGCGCGATGAATTTGATGTACGTGGATGTTGGTAGAGTTTTGTCTCGCACACTTTATATTTAGCGGAGATGGAGACCTAGAGATTATTTAACTGCTGGGTTCGATTATAGGGAAATCTTTCACGAGATGGAAGACGTGTGATTCTTTTCACGAATGAGTGTAAGCGAGCGAGTGAAAAACAAAACATGCCTACCATTGTGTGAAGGATTTCCCTATAATCAAAACCAGCAGTTAAACAATCTATTTATTACATTTTAAATCAATTTTTATATTATTTTAACCTGAATTATTCACTTTATTTACATCATAACTCAATGACATGGTTATTTTTGTGTTCCAAGTTAGTCATTAATATTTAACAATTATGAATATTCTTTCACTGAGAAATCCCAGTCTTTCACCCATAGATATGTGATAAATAGAGATCATTTTCCCGACGGCACCGTGAAGGCAATGGCGATAGTGGTGCCATTGATACTTTGTTAAACATTTTAGGTGAAGTTTTCTTGAATGGTTTACATCTCCAAATTACTTTGAAACTTGTTATGCAGATTACCTGCTTGGGTAAGATCCCCTAACCAAGCCCCACCCAGCCAGTGACTTTAGCATTGACTTAAAAATAAAAAGAGTTCATTCATTTATTCTGGGTATAATAGTTTTGGCTAAAGGTTACTGGAAGCTTTATATCTCCAAAACTGTCAAAGATATTTCTTTGAAACTTTGGCATGTACATTAACTGGGGTTAGGCCTATTTCTCTGACAATCCCTTTAGGTGAGTGCTCTGAATATAACGATGAACCATCTGCAACAGTCTATTAAATCATTTTAGAATTATTTTGTTTTTAGAATTTTGTGATTCTTGGTTTCAAGAAACTCATTACAAAGCAATTAAAATGCTCATTCAGTTTTTAGAACACACTGAGTTTCATCATAATGCATGACGTGATGTCATAATAGCATAACGTTATGTCATAATACCAGGGTGTGATGTCATAATACCAGAAAGTGATGTCATGATAGAAGCAACCAAATCAAAATATGAATGAAGCATTCTGATTGGTTAAGTGATAAAAATTGGACCAGTGAAAACAGTTAATTTAAAGCTCATTACATTCTCAGAACACACTGAGGTTTTACTGGACATTGAGTAATGAGGTTCAGAATTCGAAGCACAAAATTCTAATAATAAAATAATTCTAAAATGATTTAATAGACTGTTCTGCATATAAAGACACATGAACTGCATATAATGAAAAATGCACTGAATATAATAATGACAAAGGCACTGCGTATGATGAGATGTGAACTGCATATAATGTGTCGGATGTATCGCATATAATGAAAATTGCATAATGACGACATTACTTAACATAATGGTGTTACAATTGAATTGAATTAAATGTTGTTTAACGGCTCATCAACACAGTATAGGTTATTTAGAGCCACCCCGGAGAGAGGGGAAATATACATAGGAATCCGGGAACCGTGCCCTACTCTTATTATCGAATAGATTCCTATGGTTCTTTAACATGCTCGGAGGATAGACCGATACACGGGACCGGTTTACGTCCCCATCCAACGGACGAGGCTAAGGGAAAGTCTTCCCCAAGAACACACCGATGAATCTCAGTGGCACCACAGAGGAATTTCTGTTGTGGTTGTTGTTGTTTTGTGTGTTGTTTTGCAGTGTTTTAAAAGAAGTACTGATGGAATTTTTTTGACGACAACCCTTGATATAATAGCCGTTTTAGCCAGTAGAGCGTCTGCAGGCCCTCTTGGGTCTCTTGTCTTGAGTTGACCCCAACTAAATATTTATAGGCTTCTGCATATTTTGTCTAATGAAAGCCTATTTGTTTGGACAGGAAAATTATTGCATTCATGAATGTGATTTGCTTTCCTTGCGGAAATCTGATGCAGCAGGATGCATTTTGATATCCGCTTTGTTTAAGCTGAGTGAAAATCAATCTTTAATCTGAGATAGAGTTATTTTGCTGAGTCTAGGTAAATTAATTAAAGTGTTCTTTGGAAAAGTCAGATGATGAATGATTCAATTGGATTTCAATCTAAACCAATTCCAGTGATATATATATAGGCAAAAGTGGATGTACGATATAGGTTATAAGAGATTGGGAAGAAATTAAAAAGCTGCTATTATTTAAAGTAGCTATCCCGCCAACAACAGCCAAATTTTACAAAATATGTACATCGTTTCTAAACCTACTGACGACGAAGTATATATATAACTTGCATTCCAAACTCTATAGACACAGTATAAACGACTTTAACCAGCCAGGCCAAACCTCAAAACTTGAGCATTAAATTAACAGTTACCAACTCATAAATCATTTTACGCATATTCAGTCATGGGTATTTTAAGAACACATGAAAAAATCCAATACTTTTAATCGGAACATATACATTATATTATATGACCTGGTCTAATAATTTCATCAAACTTTTGAGCACAAGAATCAGACTCAGACTCAAAATCTATTTTTTTTGCAAACCCTATCAACACAAAAGTATGGGTAAGAATTGTGATTTTTAGACATTTTCTGTTAAATTACCTTTAAAATTACTTGTTTCTGTAAGTAAATATAGTAATTTGCTTGTAAAATGTTGTTTTTTTGGAATTAAAAAAAATGAGATTTTGAGTTGAGTTAGATTCTTGTTCTCAAAAGTTTGATGAATATTAGGCCTGAACACCTGGATAGAGTTTTGATAAACGGTTTTGTTGTGTGTAATTTTGCCTTCATTTGGATTGTTAATTTCTTTAAAGAACAATTAATACAGCTGTATATAAAACATTTGATTTCATAATGATTTAGCTCCTAATTTCCAAAAACAAAGCAACTTCAAGGCATTGCCTATGGATGGCTGGAGGTATACCATACTCGTTCTACACATGAAAATGTGAGTAGTCCACCAGGAACAAGTCAACCATCATATATAGCCTAAAATGTGCTGAAAATGATGTAAAAGACCATTCAACCAACCAACCAACCAACCAACCAAAGTATCACCATTACGGCCAGTGGTTACCTGCATGGCATATTGATACAGTCCATGTGTTTTCTGTATGAATCCCATCTTGCACCAGCCATTTGAATGCATGAGACTGAAAATGCAGACTTACATGTATATCTAAAAGCTCTGCGACATTGTGCCGAAAATAGACTTCAAATTTCTGCTTACTATACACACAATTTCAGAGACGTAGAAGGAGTTGAGAACCTTAGTATAAAACTTAGCCTAAATTTTTCACTGATTCCTGATATTTAAGCAATGGCACTCGCACACTCCGAAATTCTACGCATTATAGCAAGTTGGCGGGAATAAAACTCGACGAAAATAGCGAGACATGATATGATGAGACGTGATAGGGCAACAAATCATCGTATTAATTCAGGTCACTAATGGGTCTGACGTTACCAATATCTTCAGGATTTATCTCTCATTACTTGTTTGTCGGTATATCACAGATGCTTGCAGAGTGGAATAGTAATCGTTTTCCTTATATTCTTTCTTTCATCTTTTTTTTTTTTGCAAAGGCAATTGTTTTTAGCTCTCATTAACATAATAATAAGAGACTTAGACAAACCATTGACTGAAAGCTTTGTAATCCCATGTGTGTCATTTTACTCGAACAATTCTCCAAATTTTGACCAAACTTAGCTGATCATTAAAGTTTGTATAATAATGATTCTGATCGATGTCAGTCATGTCATAAGACATATATCGGTCATGTCTTATGACTGTACATATATCTGTCATGCCTTATGACTGTACATATATCGGTCATGTCTTATGACTGTACATATATCTGTCATGCCTTATGACTGTACATATATCGGTCATGTCTTATGACTGTACATATATCGGTCATGCCTTATGACTGTACATATATCGGTCATGTCTTATGACTGTACATATAACGGTCATGTCTTAGGACTGTACATATATCGGTCATGTCTTAGGACTGTACATATATTGGTCATGTCTTAGGAGTGTACATATATCGGTCATGTCTTAGGACTGTACATATATCGGTCATGTCTTATGACTGTACATAATATCGGTCATGTCATAAGACTGTACATATATCGGTCATGTCTTATGACTGTACATATATCGGTCATGTCTTAGGACTGTACATATATCGGTCATGTCTTATGACTGTACATAATATCGGTCATGTCATAAGACTGTACATATATCGGTCATGTCTTATGACTGTACATATATCGGTCATGTCTTATGACTGTACATATATCGGTCATGTCTTAGGACTGTACATATATCGGTCATGTCTTAGGACTGTACATATATCGGTCATGTCTTATGACTGTACATATATCGGTCATGTCTTAGGACTGTACATATATCAGTCATGTCTTATGACTGTACATAATATCGGTCATGTCATAAGACTGTACATATATCGGTCATGTCTTATGACTGTACATATATCGTCATGTCTTATCTACATATATCGGTCATGTCTTATGACTGTACATATATCGGTCATGTCTTAGGACTGTACATATATCGGTCATGTCTTAGGACTGTACATATATTGGTCATGTCATATGACTGTACATATATCGGTCATGCCTTATGACTGTACATATATCGGTCATGTCATATGACTGTACATATATCGGTCATGTCTTAGGACTGTACATATATCGGTCATGTCATATGACTGTACATATATTGGTCATGTCTTATGACTGTACATAATATCGGTCATGTCATATGACTGTACATATATCGGTCATGCCTTATGACTGTACATATATCGGTCATGCCTTATGACTGTACATATATCGGTCATGTCATATGACTGTACATATATCGATCATGTCTTAGGACTGTACATATATCGGTCATGCCTTATGACTGTACATATATCGGTCATGTCATATGACTGTACATATACCGGTCATGTCATATGACTGTACATATATCAGTCATGTCATACGACTGTACATATACCGGTCATGTCATATTACTGTACATATATCGGTCATGTCATATGACTGTACATATATCGGTCATGTCATATGACTGAACATATATCGGTCATGTCTTGAGGACTGTACATATATCGGTCATGTCTTGGAACTGTACATATATCGGTCATGTCTTAAGACTGTACATAATATCGGTCATGTCATAAGACTGTACATATATCGGTCATGCCTTATGTCTGTACATATATAGATCATGTGATATGACTGTACATATATCGGTCATGTCATGTGACTGTACATATACCGGTCATGTCTTATGACTGTACATATATCGGTCATGTCATATGACTGTGTATATACGGGTCATGTGATATGAATGTACATAATTATATCGGTCATGTCATATGACTACATACATATGTTGGTTATGTCATATGAGTGTACATATATTGGTCATGTCATATGACTGTATATATATCGGTCATGTCATATGAGTGTACATAATTATATCGGTCATGTCATATGACTACATATGTTGGTCATGTCATATGAGTGTACATAATTATATCGGTCATGTCATATGAATGTACATACATCGGTAATGAGATATGACTGTACATATATCAGTCATGTCATATGACTGTACATATATCGGTAATGTGATATGAGTACATATATCAGTCATGTGATATGAGTGTACATATATCAGTCATGTTATATGACTGTACATATATTGGTCATGTCATATGACTGTACATATGTCGGTAATGTGATATCAGTACATATATCAGTCATGTGATATGAGTGTACATATATCGGTCATGTCTTATGACTGTACATAATATTGGTCATGTCATATTACTGTATATATATCGGTCATGTCTTATGACTGTACATATATCGGTCATGCATTATGACTGTACATATATCGGTCATGGCTTATGACTGTACATATATCAGTCATGTCATATGACTGTACATATATTGGTCATGTCTTATGACTGTACATATATCGGTCATGTCTTATGACTGTACATATATTGGTCATGTCATATGACTGTACATAATTATACCGGTCATGTCATATGACTGCCTGTATCGGTCATGTCATATGACTGTACATATATCGGTCATGTCATATGACTGTACATATATCGGTCATGTGATATGAGTTTACATATATATCGGTCATGTGATATGAGTACATATATCGGTCATGTGATATGAGTGTACATATATCGGTCATGTGATATGACTGTACATATATCGGTCATGTCTTATGACTGTACATACTATTGATCATGTCATATTACTGTACATATATTGGTCATGTCATATGACTGTACATATATCAGTCATGTCATATGACTGTACATATATCGGTCATGTCATATGACTGTACATATATCGGTCATGTCATATGAGTTTACATATATATCGGTCATGTGATATGAGTACATATATCGGTCATGTGATATGAGTGTACATATATCGGTCATGTGATATGACTGTACATATATCGGTCATGTCTTATGACTGTACATACTATTGATCATGCCATATTACTGTACATATATTGGTCATGTCATATGACTGTACATATATCAGTCATGTGATATGATTGTACATATATCAGTCATGTCATATGGCTGTACATATATCGGTCATGTGATATGAGTGTACATAATTATATCGGTCATGGCATATGACTACATAATTATGTTGGTCATGTCATATGACTGTACATACATCGGTAATGTGATATGACTGTACATATATCGGTAATGTGATATGAGTATACATATATCGGTCATGGGATATGAGTGTACATATATCAGTCATGTTATAAGAGTGTACATATATCGTTCATGTGATATGAGTGTACATATATCGGTCATGTCTTATGACTGTACATATATTGGTCATGTCATATTAAGGTACATATATCGGTCATGTCTTATGACTGTACATATATCGTTCATGCCTTATGACTGTACATATATCAGTCATGTCATATGACTGTACATATATCCGTCATGTCTTATGACAGTACATAATTATACCGGTCATGTCATATGACTACCTATATTGTTCATGTCATATGACTGTACATATATTAGTCATGTGATGTGAGTACATATATCGGTCATGTGATATGAGTGTACATATATCGGTCATGTCTTATGACTGTACATATATCGATCATGTCTTATGACTGTACATATATCGATCATGTCTTATGACTGTACATATATCGGTCATGTCTTATGACTGTACATATATCGATCATGTGATATACCTGTACATATATCGGTCATGTGATATGACTGTACATATAACAGTCATGTCATACGGCTTCACATATATCGGTCATGTGATATGACTGTACATATATCAGTCATGTCATACGGCTGTACATATCGGTCATGTGATATGACTGTACATATATCGGTCATGTCATATGAATGTACATATATCGGTCATGTCATATGAATGTACTTGTCATTACTTTGAATTCAGAACATTTTTGCCTTGGAATATATGACACTAATCGAACAGACTTTTTTGCACTGGGTTTTCCAGAAAAATGTGTGGATGTTATCATAGAAACATAGAATCACCTTTGAACATTTTTCTTGCGAGTGATCTTCAATGTTAATACTTTATACTCAATCCCACTCCCCTCCCCACCCCCACTCCCCACTCCCCTCCCCACCGCCACCACTTCAAACAGGCTATTAAATAAGGCTATAATAAATTAATTGCTAGTTTATCATCCAAATTTATTTCAAAATAGAGGCGGGGTGAATCTTTTTATTATTTTATATGACAAATCAGGAACGTTTAATAGACGTTCCTGGACAAATGGAATATAGCCTCGGTACAAGGCAAAAATAGTAACACATACTACTATGTACTTCCAAGATTTAAAACACATTTTAATAATGTTTTACTTTCAGGCACATATTAATTTAAGAATTTAAAAATTTTCAGATGTTAAGAAATATTTCTTGTATAAATAATACCAAATATTTCAACTGCAACAGACAATTGTAAACTGATAATAAGACCTAATAAACCACTACTTCTTAGATCTCTGGGTCATACTAGGCTACTAGCTTTTTTAAATCACAGAATATTAAATTGTTTGTGACACAACCTTTCTTTGGTACAAACAATTTTTTACAAGATACACAAATTGCAAACATGGCAGTTGTATAAAGTTTCAACATGGCCTTCATCACTGAAGACGTGCTGTGCAGTGACATCGGCTGCAACTGGAGATTTTTTTATCTTATTTTCCACCTCAAAAATTGTTATAAATGGCTAGTAACAATCTAATATCCTCCGCAATATTGCTACCAAACCAATCTCTCATAACTGCAACACTCTTTATCGCTTTATTGATAGCAAACACCGTTTTTTTCCCAATTAATTTGCCAGTTTTGTACCTCAACACTGGTTATTATGTTTCCGGGTTTCAGTGGACAGGTTTAAAACGTGGCTCTCGAAACAGCGGTAAACCATGGAAAGCTGTTTGGAAAATCGGCGTCAAAGCAAAAACAAACCATGGAAAGCTGTTTGGAAAATCGGTGTCAAAGCAAAAACAAACCATGGAAAGCTGTTTGGAAAATCGGCGTCAAAGCAAAAACAAATTAATGAATAAATAAAAATTGCCGGGGCGGCATAAAAAAACGGGGGCACTATAGGCGGGGATGATAATCAAGCAATTTATTTATTATGGCCTAAAGGCAAATTTATTGTTTTATAAGTGTTGTGGTTATTTAAACTAAAAACAAAATCAATTAAACCAGGCAATTTAATTAATTGTCTCAGATTTAAAAAAAACAAACTTATTTCGCATCACATACATTTTGATATTAACTTTGGTAAAATTCAGACAGCTACTAGATAAATTAACCAAAGCAATTTTGCTGGCTGAGACAAAAAAAAAGTTGCAGTTACATAGTTTACTTAGATATTGACTACGCTTTTTAGCTCTACTGGCCGAGGGCCAGCAGAGCTTATGGGATGGTGTGTTGTCCGTCTTCCGTCGTCCGTCGTCCGTCCGTCGTCCGTCCGTCCGTCCGTTAACTTTTCTTCAAACGACTTCTCCTCAGAAACCGCTTGGCTAATTTTGACCAAACTTCACATGGATGATCCTTAGATGAATGCTTTTTAGATTTGTTAAAATTAGGTCAGCACTGCATCCAAGATGGCTGCCATTACCATATATGGTCAAAACCTTAAAAAATCTTCTTCTCCAGAACCGCTGGACAGATTTCAACAGTTTTTCTTTTAAAATGATCGCCAACGCCTATACTATCAAGTTTGTTCAAATAAAGTCCCCGGGGTCAAAAATGGCCGTGACCCGGGGGGTCCAAAGTTTGTATTTCGAGGTTTTGCATGTTTTTCATATAGACATATAGGAAAAAAGTTTAAAAAATCTTCTTCTCTGAAACCACAAGGCACAGAGCTCTCATGTATTACATGTAGCATCAGCTTATGGTCCTCTACTAAGTTTGTTCAAATGGTGACACTGGGGTCAAATTTGTCCCCGCCCCTCACAGTTTTACCTAGACTTATATAGGATTTTTTTTTTAAAAATCTTCTTCTCGGAAACTACAACAGCCAGAGGTTTGATATTTTGAATTTACTATAAGCTTATGGTCCTTTACCAAGTTGTTCAAATGGTGACCCTCGGGTCACATTTGGCCCCGCCCCAAGGGTCACATGTTTTACATAGACATGTATAGGGAAAAACTTAAAAAAACTTCTTCTCTGAAACTGCAAGAGCCAGAGGTTTAATATTTTGCATTTGCTATAAGCTTGTGGTCCTCTACCAAGTTTGTTCAAATGGTGACCCAGGGTTTTTTTTTTTGTTTTTTTTTGATTTTTTTTTGATTGATTTTTCATTATCTTTTTAATTACTTGACACTTACTTTAAAATTTCTTGTCGGCGCTACTCATTCTAAATGCCTTGTTGAATTTTGACGAACTTGGCAGGAAGCATCGGTAAGATGTCTAGTTGTGCATTTCACGCTTTTGTTCCAGTTCGCTGATTTTTGACTGAGTTATGGCACTTTGACATTTTATTTTAAATTTCTTGTCGGCGCTACTCCTCTTAAACGGCTTGTTGGATTTCTACGAAATTTGGCAGGAAGCCTCCGTATGATGTCTAGTTGTGCAAAGCGTGGTATATCAATGAAATCTTGGACAATTTCGAAAACTAGCTATATCTTGTTAGTAATAACAGAGTTATGACCCTTGATTTGTTGAAAAATGCTATATTGTATTTTCCTTTGTTAAATCTATAGGAGAAGAGAGCTATATCTAGCTATATCTATCTAAATCTATAAGAGCTGTTTTAGCCAGTAGAGCGTCCACAGGCCCTCTTGGGCCTCTTGTTTAGTGTGACAAACAATATGAAAGCTGCCATTGCAGAAGTTTACCTCAGGTATACCTCAGTAAAGAGCCTAAAAAGTTTCCAATATAATCTCAACAACTATTGATTTTGATATGAAAGAAAATCCTGGCTTTGCAGCATTGATAATAGTTGACAGTTCCTGTTGATCGCAGAATAAACATCTTTATTCCATATTCTATCATGTCATTTGACACTAGGGATGAGAGATGGATTGAGGATGATTTAATTTATATCTGACAAGAGGATTGCAACTGATTAGACATTAGTTAGAAAACACAGCTCACACACGACTGAAAAACACGGTTTGTTCAAATCGGAAACGAAGAGATGTCGTATAATTAAAAGGCAAAAGAGATCTCAGAGTTTAATTTATCTGACACATTTTCTCACAATGCTACTAAAACTGTTGTTACAGAACCGGTGTATAGCGGTGTTATAAGTTTTTGTCAGTTTTGGCGTTGAAAGCAGGATAATAGAGAGGATGTGTACACATAAAATCAGTTAAAGCTAACCTTTTGATATACACATAAAACCAGTTTAAGCTAACCTTTTGGCCTTATTGTCTGCTGTTCCAAGTCGGTAACCCCGTCTTCACCACTCTCAGTGTTTTCCCTCGTTTTTCAAAAATGGGAGTCCATTAGCTCCCCATGATATCAGATTCAATGGTCATTTTTAGCTCGACTGATCAGAGATCAGCAGAATCAGAGATCAGCAGAGCTTATGCCGTGGTGCGGCGTCCGTCATCCGTCCGTCCGTCCGTCTGTCTGTCCGTCTGTCCGTAAACTTTTATTTGTAGCGACTACTCCTCTGAAACTACTGGATGGATATTCATGAAACTTTACAGAAATGTTGCCCATGAAGTCTAGTTGATCCTAGCAAAAATTCATGGTGATGTGAAATCCAAGATGGCCACCAAAGATAAAAATAGATTTTTAAAATACAAGTTTGTAGTGACTAATTCTTGAAAACTCTAAGTGATATTGATATGGGACTTTTTCTAAAATGATCAGCATGGTATGATGTTGGTCCTTGTCAAAAATCGTTTTGATTCGACATTAAACATGGATGCCAGTGGCCATCTTTGTTTACATAGAGTTATATAGTAAAAACTTGTAGCGACTACTCCTCTGAAACTACTTGGCAGATTTTCATGAAACTTTACAGGTATGTTGCTCTTGATGTCTAATTGATCCTAGCAAAATTTCAGATCGGCCAGAAATTCAAGATGGCCGCCACAGCTAAAAATAGATTTTTAAAAAATAAGTTTGTAGCGACTACTTCTTGAAAACTATAAGTGATATTGATATGGGACTTTTTCTAAAATTATCAGCATGACATGTCGATGTTGATCCTAGTCGAACATTATTTTGATTTGACGTTAAACATGGCTGTCAGCGGCCATCTTTGTTTACATAGAGTTATCTTGTAAAAACTTGTAGCGACTACTCCTCTGAAACTACTTGACGGATTTTCATGAAACTTTACAGGTATGTTGCTCTTGATGTCTAATTGATCCTAGCAAAATTTCAGATCGGCCAGAAATTCAAGATGGCCACCACAGCTAAAAATAGATTTTTAAAAAATAAGTTTGTAGCGACTACTTCTTGAAAACTATAAGTGATATTGATATGGAACTTTTTCTAAAATGATCAGCATGACATGATGTTGATCCTAGTCGAACATTATTTTGATTTGACGTAAACATGGCTGTCAGCGGCCATCTTTGTTTACAAAGAGTTATCTTGTAAAAACTTGTAGCGACTACTCCTCTGAAACTACTTGACGGATTTTCATGAAACTTTACACGAATGTTGCTCTTGATGTCTTTTTGATCCTAGCAAAACTTCAGGTCAGCCGGAAATTCAAGATGGCCACCACGGCTAAAAATAGATTTTCAAAAAACAAGTTTGTAGCGACTACTTTTTGAAAACTATAAGTGATATTGATATGGGACTTTTTCTAAAATGATCAGTATGACATGATGTTGATCCTTGTCAAAAATTATTTGACGTTAAAATTTTTCCTATGTAAATTGCTTGTTGGTGTGACAGCAAAAAATTACAAAATATCAAATAACTTCAGTAAAACTTGATATTTGGTTATTAAACTTTCAGGGTGTCTTAATGTACTAATATCCAACAATTTAAAACTATTTTTGAATAAAAAATCTAAAAAAAATGTATTTTTCGAATTTTTCATGCAGCAGAATTTTGCATTGAAAATGACCCCTCAAAATCAACTTTCGCACATGAAATTTTTATTTCTCAACCGATTTTGAAAAGTAAGATATTTTTATTTACCACTAAAAATGTCTGTTCCACTGATATATAACTTATATAGGTAGTAAATTAATTTTGTCTTAAAAGTCCAAAAAACCTTTGGCTGAAACAAGCGCCCCAAACAATAGTTAAAAAAACGTGACACAGTCTGCTACTGTCGTACTCAAAGGTACGAAACTTTAGTATGAATCAAACACAAGCAAGGTTTTACGCAAGCGTAAAATAGCTGCCGAGAGAAAATAGCATTATTTCTGACTTTGACATAATAACAGACCAAGTCACAGGTGTTAAAACAATATTCAAAAAAAGAGTTGTCACACGTCATGACCGTTTTTTTTTGCCAGACACTTTCTTCCCAATTTGTGCTACCAAACATTTTGAATGAAGGTGGGCGAATCCTTGACATGCCTTACAAATTGATTACATATTCACCTTTGTAGCACGACGTGCTGAAGTACACATCAGCACAGAAATAGAATTACTCAGATGTATGGGATGCGATTGCGTTAGCGTGCATTACACACACAGATAAACTGTTACATATTTACCTTTGTAGCACGACGTGCTAAAGTACACATCAGCACGGAAATAGAATTACCCACATGTATGGGATGTGTTTGCGTTAGCGTGCGTTACAACACAGATAAACTGTTCATTGCTACCATGATTGCGTTAAACTCAAAGAAACTATTCATTACTACCTTACCATGTGCAATTACTAAAACAATATAAGAGTCGCTGCCGGAACAAATGAGTGATTCTGATTCGGTGCAAGGGTGAAAAAGATTGAGAAAACATAGCTGCAATGGAATTTAATGAACTTGCATCCACATGGGCGCGCTGGGACAGTTTTTAAGGTTTTTACATATCATAAAGAGTGCTGTTTTTACATATCATAAAGAGTGCAGTTTTTACATATCATAAAGAGTGCAGTTTTTACATATCATAAAGAGTGCAGTTTTTACCTTGAGGCAAAAAGACAAGATTTCTGCCTCAAGGAAAAAACTGCACACTATATGATATGTATCGTCTTTTTCATTGACATATTTTAACTATGCTCATTCATTTCGGGTTGTGGTACAGTGCGGACCTATGGTGCTATTGCGTTGATTGCTGTGGATTCATTTTTTAGGGTAATGACCTTCTTGCCCCAATTGCCAACCTTTTAAGTTTGTGACGTTATAGTGTTGCCGTAGGGAGTTTTCATAGATGCTGCAGGCAATACATTGACAACATTATTGAATCAAATGTTCCTTCTCTATTGCAGAGTTGCAATAATGCCATGGAAATAAAGGGTTGTCCTGCTTTATATTCAGAGTTTTCCCTTGAATTCCTTTTTTGTTTTGCACCAACTCTCGTCAAATGAAAAGAAAGGAACAAAACTTGAAAAAAATGGATCCAAAAGAATGCCAGTGGCGCTAGCTTTTCTGAGATGGAATTTTATTTATATTAATTGCTTATCCTTTAATTTTACATATATAAATACTTAAGCAACCTAAGCATCTGAACAATGCACACCTGTTTAGTGACCTTAAGATAAAAAAAAAAAAATTGAAAAATATCGGTCATTCGGAAACACACTGATCAATGACAATAATGTGTTACGATGATGATTACTTTGCGATAATCAGCCACTACCGGTGGTTTAATACTAGATTGTCTTCTACTTAGTAAGGTCTCTTATCAGAATCAAGCTGGACTACGGCTCAGTAGTTTGTGGATCGGTAGAGCTTATACCGTGGTGCAGCATCCGTCCATCCGTCCGTCCGTCTGTCTGTCTGCCTGCCTGTCTGTCCGTAAACTTTTTTTTGTAGCGACTACTCCTCTGAAACTACTGAATGGATTTTCATGAAACTTTACAGAAATGTTGTCCATGAAGACTAGTTGATCCTAGCAAAAATTCATATTGATGTGAAATCCAAGATGACCACCAAATCTAAAAATAGATTTTTAAAAATCAAATTTGTAGCGACTACTTCTTGAAAACTCTAAGTGATATTGATATTGGACTTTTTCTAAAATGATCAGCATGACATGATGTTGGTCCTTGTTGAAAATCGTTTTGATTCGACGTTAAACATGGCTGCCAGCGGCCATCTTTGTTTACATAGAGTTATTTAGTAAAAACTTGTAGCGACTACTCCTCTAAAACTACTTGACGGATTTTCATGAAACTTCACAGGAATGTTGCTCTTGATGTCTAAATGATCTTAGCAACATTTCATGTTGGTCGGAAATTCAAGATGGCCGCCACATCTAAAAATAGATTTTCAAAATACAAGTTTGTAGCGACTACTTCGTGAAAACTATAAGTGATATTGATATGGGACTTTTTCTAAAATGATCAGTATGACATGATGTTGATCCTTGTCGAAAATTATTTTGAGTAGATCATTTATGTGTAGTATCAAGAGAATTGGCCCGAAGACGGAACCTTGGGGTACGTCTTTAGTGACTACTTGAAAACTATAATTGATATTGATATGGGACTTTTTCTAAAATGATCAACATGATGTTGATCCAGTTATTTTGATTTGACATTAAATATTTTGATTCGACGTTAAATATGGCCGCCGGCCATTTTTGTTTACATAGAGTTATATAATGAAAACTTGTAGTGACTACTCCTCTGAAACTACCTGACAGATTTATACTTCACAGGAATGTTGCTCTTGATGTCTAGTTGATTCAGGTCGGTCGGAAATTCAAGATGGCCGCAATGGTTAAAAATAGATTTAAAAAATGTGATTTTGTGGTGACTTCTTCTCAAAAAACATAAGTGATATTGATTTGGAACCTTTACCAAAATGACTGGCACGACATCTTGCAGGCTGATCTAGGTTTAACTGTCTTGGTGCTCATCAGTCATTTAATTAAAACACCACTTTGTACTACAAGTGGACTGGTCCAAATTAAAAGGACGGTCCATTATACATTCATAGAAGGGTAAGGATTTAGTCTCTTTTGTAAAAAAGCCTGAAAACAAATTATAGGATTTTAAGATTTTATTTTAATTCTGATTTTCCAGCTATAACCTGAGACAAGAGCAAATCTACTGAGCTAGTAACAGAATTCTCAGGAGAAATTGCATTACATGACCTGTGTGTGACCTGGTCTGGTCTCACACCTGCTATAATCATTCCATTTCTGTTCCACAGTGTGATTTGGACAGAAAAAAGAGGAGATACTAAGGCATAATAAATCATAATATTTAGGAATATAGGAATATTGCTCTTGAAAAAATCAGGTTGGTCTAAAATTCAAGATGGCCACCATGTCTAAAAATAGATTTATTAAATACAATTTTGTGGCAACTTACTTCTCTAAAACCGTAAGCAGTTTGGTACCTTTACCAAAATGACTTTTATATATATAAAACTTTACAGGAATGTTGATTTTGATGTCCAGTTAGTTCCAATCAGGTTGGCTGGAAATTCAAGATGGCTGACACAGCTTAAATACTGGTTTGTGACAACTACTTATCAAAAAACATAAGTCGTATTGGTTTAGAACCTTTACTAAAATGACTGGCATGACATGTAGTTGGTCCTAAACAAAATTCATTGATTTTATGTCAAACATGGATGCCTGCGACTTGTGGCGACTACTTCTCTGAAACTATTTCCATAAAACTTCACAGTTCCCATGGCTGATCAAGCTATCAAAATCTATCAGTAGAGCTTCAAGGTCATTGACCTCTTGTTTGTTTTTCTTCTTTTGATGTTTCAGTTTTACAAAACTTGATGCTCATTGTTGTTTGTTTTTAGCTTATGGAATGGCGAGTTGTCCGTCGTCCGCCTGTCCGTCGTCTGTCCGTTAATTTTTACCTTGTTAAGACAATAGGGCCTTTATTTTTCACCCGATCTTTACCAAGCTTAACAGATTGTTAATATCAATGAAAGCTCGGACAAGTTCAAAAACCAGCCAGATCGGACCAGTAACAGCGAAATTATGGCTTTTGATTTGTTAAAAATGCTATAGTTTGCCTCTTTAAGATGATAGGGCCTTCATTTTTCATCGGATCTTTAAAAACTTTACAACAAATTTTAAATTATTATTATAATATTTTTTTTGCTTATTTTTTTATTTTTTATTTTAATTATTATTATTTTTTATTATTTTATTATTTTTTTTTCATTTTTTTTTTCGTTTTATTTTTTTTTCATTTTTTTTTATTGTTAAAGCTGTGTTGGATTTGACGAAACTTAGCAGGAAGTATTTTAGTCTAGACACAGCAGACTTATTGCCCATGATTACCAGGTGAGCGATCTAAGGCCATCCTTAGCCCTGTTGTTTTTGCAATGTTTTAAAGGAAGTACTGATGGGAATTTTATTTTGACAACCCTTGATATAAGAGCCGTTTTAGCCTTTAAAAGCGTCCACAGGCCCTCTTGTTTTTTTTTGTCTGTTGAAATCCAATAATTGGAACTAATTAGGTATACTATTGTAATTGCTCTTGGCAGTTTTATAATGGCAGTTGGATTAAGAAGTACACAGAGGGATTTGAATATATAATTTGCTATTTGAAGGAATTTTATTAAAATAAGAAAAAAATAGATATCGGCTAATTTCTTAGCGCCAATGATAATACTCGCAAAACATTTTTTCATTTCACCTTTTAATTTTCTTGTGCTGTTGTTGTTGTTGTTATTATTGCAAATACCAGCATGAGCTCTAGTTATTACTAGATTTTTTTTTTATTTCTCATATTAACGTTGTCGTTTAAATTGCAAATACCAGCATGAGCTCTAGTTATTACTGGAAAAAGACTCTATTTCTCATATTAACGTATTAAGTTTCCCAATTTGTGGTATGAAATGAAGTCTGTGAAATACAAATGCTCTACAGATATTTTAGTTTAAGAATTATTGTAAGAGTCATACGGTGACCAATTTGGAGGTTATGCAGCAATCCAGGGATCAAATTTAATATTTACTTATTTTCTACGTGCTATTGTAATCAAGGTACTTGCATTAAAAATTTAAAACCTCGATTCATTTTAGAAGGATTGCTGAACAGTATGACTCACGCGAACCCCTCACTTTACTATTTCACGCCGAGTGAGGAATTTACAAATTGCGTACTTATGCGGAGTTTTGATGATAAAACTTCTCGGCGTGGCAATCAGCTATGCGAAAACACTCGGTGTACTTACGCCATGATACTTCACGTAGACAAACTCGGAGATCGCCGAGTCGAAACTGCACTGTTAAAATGTGCATAATTATTCAATAACTTTAGAAAAAAATGGAAGCAAGCGACACTTAGATCATTTTCGGAAAATAGGATGTGGGAATTTTGGAAAATCGGATGTGGTGAAATTTGAGAGAACAAAAACATTTCGTTGATATTTTCTTGGGTCACAATATGTACGTTATATAGCGGTTCCTACTATCGGCTTTGTGGCGACTGACCATTCCATTCAATTAGTAATACTAGAAATTATAATTACACTTTTAATTGATCGTTATTTCTAAAAGATTGCTATTTATT
>JAWPHD010022935.1:0-23548 GCA_037043455.1 Cyrtodaria siliqua | reverse complement strand
CAAGACAGGTTTGTGTCGACTGTTTACAAGACAGATTTGTGTCGACTGTTTAAAACACAGATTTGTGTCGTCAGTTTCATAGATTTGTGTCTGCTGTTTACAACACATAGATTTGTGTGGACTGTTTACAACACACAGATTTGTGTCGACTAAAATTATTTAGTCATGGAGTGTTTGTAAGGGTTAACTTTGTAATCACGTCTACATAATTTTCAATCATACACTTTTACCATCAGATCCACATAAAAAGATTCAGCGTCCCATCCTCGAGGTGACGGTTCCTATGGCAGGTACAAAATTAAGACATTGATTCAGTTGATAATGTGTATTTAAGATGTACCAATGCGAGATACGAGTCAGTTCCAAAGCAAAAAATAAAATTGTGATCCTTGGATGGTACTCTGGAGAAATTACATTAGTAACTATTTTGAATTTTGCCTCTTCATATTAGTCGTTTAATGGTCGAATTAAACACCAAATTCGACTATCAATGCCGCGAAAGGTAACCCGTTTCTAACGCATTTCTTTATTTATGCTCCCCAAAGTTTTCGGGGGAACATATAGTCGCCGCTTTGTCCATCCTTCCCTCAAGTCTTTCCGTCCTTCCGTCCGTCCCGCTTTTGTCCGGGGCATAGCTTCAGAATTACTGATGGGACTACAATGAAATTTCACACAATGATAGAGGCCAATGAGAGGAAGTGCAGAATGCAAGAACCATGACTTTGGCATCGTTCAAAGTTATTTTCCTTTGTAATATTATACTTAGAATTTTTGTACGGAGCATACCTTCAAAACTACTGGTGGGATTACAATGATTACAATGAAACTTTACACAACGATAGCGGGCAATGAGAGGAAGTACAGAGTGCAAGAACCGTAACTCTGTCATCATTCAATTTATAGTTATTGCCTTTTGTATTTTATTACTTAGATTTTTTTGTCCAGAACATTCACACTACTGATGGGACTATAATGAAACTTCACACAATAATAGAGGGCAATGACAGTGCAGAGTGCAAGAACTGTGACTGTGATCATTAAACTTGGCGTTATTGCCCCTTGTAATTTTATACTTAGAATGTTTGTCCAGAGCATAACTTCAAAACTACTGATGGGACTGCAATCCTTCACACAATGATAGAGGGCAATGCGAGGAAGTGTCGAGTGTAAGAACTGTAACGCTGTCTTCATTCAAATTAGAGTTATTGCCCTTTGTAATTTTATAAATAAATTTTTTGTCCAGAGCATAACTTCAAAACTACTGTTGGGACCGCAATGAAACTTCTAAATGATAGTGGGCAAATGAGAGGAAGTTCAGGGTGCAAGAGCCATAACTCTGTCTTAACTTAGATTTGTGTGGACTGTTTACAACACACAGATTTGTGTCGACTAAAATTATTTAGTCATGGAGTGTTTGTAAGGGTTAACTTTGTAATCACGTCTACATAATTTTCAATCATACACTTTTACCATCAGATCCACATAAAAAGATTCAGCGTCCCATCCTCGAGGTGACGGTTCCTATGGCAGGTACAAAATTAAGACATTGATTCAGTTGATAATGTGTATTTAAGATGTACCAATGCGAGATACGAGTCAGTTCCAAAGCAAAAAATAAAATTGTGATCCTTGGATGGTACTCTGGAGAAATTACATTAGTAACTATTTTGAATTTTGCCTCTTCATATTAGTCGTTTAATGGTCGAATTAAACACCAAATTCGACTATCAATGCCGCGAAAGGTAACCCGTTTCTAACGCATTTCTTTATTTATGCTCCCCAAAGTTTTCGGGGGAACATATAGTCGCCGCTTTGTCCATCCTTCCCTCAAGTCTTTCCGTCCTTCCGTCCGTCCCGCTTTTGTCCGGGGCATAGCTTCAGAATTACTGATGGGACTACAATGAAATTTCACACAATGATAGAGGCCAATGAGAGGAAGTGCAGAATGCAAGAACCATGACTTTGGCATCGTTCAAAGTTATTTTCCTTTGTAATATTATACTTAGAATTTTTGTACGGAGCATACCTTCAAAACTACTGGTGGGATTACAATGATTACAATGAAACTTTACACAACGATAGCGGGCAATGAGAGGAAGTACAGAGTGCAAGAACCGTAACTCTGTCATCATTCAATTTATAGTTATTACCTTTTGTATTTTATTACTTAGATTTTTTTGTCCAGAACATTCACACTACTGATGGGACTATAATGAAACTTCACACAATAATAGAGGGCAATGACAGTGCAGAGTGCAAGAACTGTGACTGTGATCATTAAACTTGGCGTTATTGCCCCTTGTAATTTTATACTTAGAATGTTTGTCCAGAGCATAACTTCAAAACTACTGATGGGACTGCAATCCTTCACACAATGATAGAGGGCAATGCGAGGAAGTGTCGAGTGTAAGAACTGTAACGCTGTCTTCATTCAAATTAGAGTTATTGCCCTTTGTAATTTTATAAATAATTTTTTTGTCCAGAGCATAACTTCAAAACTACTGTTGGGACCGCAATGAAACTTCTAAATGATAGTGGGCAAATGAGAGGAAGTTCAGGGTGCAAGAGCCATAACTCTGTCTTCATTGAAATTAGAGTAATTGGCCGTGGTGCGGTGTCCGTCGTCTGTCCGTCAGTAAACTTTTTTTTGTAGCGACTACTCCTCTGAAACTACTGAATGGATTTTCATGAAACTTTACAGAAATGTTGCCCATGAAGCCTAGTTGATTCTAGCAAAAATTCATGTTGATGTGAAATCCAAGATGGCCGCCAAATCTAAATATAGATTTTTAAAAACAAGTTTGAGGCGACTACTTCTTGAAAACTCTAAGTGTTGTTGATATGGGACTTTTTCTAAAATGATTAGCATAACATGATGTTGGTCCTTGTCGAAAATCGTTTTGATTCGACGTTAAATATGGCTGCCAGCGGCCTCTTTGTTTATATAGGGTTATTTAGTAAAAACTTGTAGCGACTACTCCTCTGAAACTACTCGACGGATTTCCATGAAACTTCACAGGAATGTTGCTCTTGATGTCTCAATGATCCTAGCAACATTTCAGATTGGTCGGAAATTCAAGATGGCCGCCACAGCTAAAAATAGATTTTCAAAAAATAAGTTTGTAGCGAGTACTTCTTGAAAACTATAAGTGATATTGATATGGGACTTTTTCTAAAATTATCAGTATGGAATGATGTTGATCCTTGTCGAAAATTATTTTGATTCGACATTAAACATGGCTGCCAGCGGCCATCTTTGTTTACATGGAGTTATATAATGAAAACTTGTCGCTATTACTTCTCTGAAACTACTTGACGGATTTTCATGAAACTTCACACGAATGTTGCTCTTGATGTCTAATTGATCCTAGCAAAACTTCAGTTCGGCCGGAAATTCAAGATGGCCACCAAGGCTAAAAAAAGATTTTCAAAAAACAAGTTTGTAGCGACTACTTCTTGAAAACTATAAGTGATATTGATATGGGACTTTTTCTAAAATGATCAGCATGACATGATGTTGGTCCTTGTCGAAAATCGTTTCGATTCGAAGTTAAACATGGCTGTCAGCGGCCATCTTTGTTTACATAGAGTTATCCTGTAAAAACTTGTAGCGACTACTCCTCTGTAATTACTTGACGGATCTTTATGAACCTTCACAGGAATGTTGCTCTTGATGTCTTATTGATCCTAGCAAAATTTCAGGTCGGCCGGAAATTCAAGATGGCCACCATGGCTAAAAATAATTTTTCAAAATACAAGTTTGTAGCGACTACTTCTTGAGAACTATAAGTGATATTGATATAGGACTTTTTCTAAAATGATCAGTTTGACATGATGTTGATCCTTGTCAAAAATATTTTGATTTGACTTTAAACATGGCCGCCAGCGGCCATCTTTGTTTACATAGAGTTATATAATGAAAACTTGTAGCGACTACTCCTCTGAAACTATTGGACGGATTTTCATGAACTTCACAGGAATGCTGATCTAGCTATCAAAAAACTATCGGTCATTGACCTCTAGTTTGTCCGGAGCATTACTTCAAAACTACATATGGGACTGCAAATTGAAAACTGCTGGGTGATACAAGGCCATATGATAAGTTGAGGATACATTTCGGGGAGCATCCATCGGTTTTACCGATTTTCTTGTTTTGACAGTTTTTACTGACAAACATATTGAAATAAAAATTAAGCCACTTCTTTGACAGTTCAATCAAGGACTTGATACTTGATTTGCGAAAAGTTATGCTCTATGTAATAGTTACACATTTCTAAACATCAGCCAATCAGATTGCAGGATTTTTGCTAAATGTTAACCAATCAGATAGCAGAATTTTTGGCAAGTGTGTTAGAAAAGGTTATGGTTCTTTTAAAACCAAATTAAAAAAGGAAGGTTGACCATGATTTGAAACAAGTTCGGATTTCACGTTTTGTAATATTTTTGCATATAGGATTAAAGAGATAGGCGCCTCAGCTATACCACTAAACATTTAAACACTTGACATCCGATTGAAAGAGAATTTGACGAGAAAGACTGCTCTATAAAATGGTATATCACGAGACCCTAGCAAGTTTTAATTAGTGCTTAATAGTGGCGTAAAATTCTAAGATGCGAAAATTCTAAAAATGTCAAAAATGCATTAAAAACTGAAGTTGATAATATAATCAACAAATGTGCATTTGTTAAATGCCGAAATGTTGACTTGTAAATACATTAAGAATGTTCCCCAAAAAATCTTGAAATTCATCAATCCAGAGATGTAATAAACCGCTTCTTAGATGTGCAGTCAAGACAATGATATTTTGGAATTCTGGTTATTTCCACAAATGTTTCCCAAACTGCACCATTTCACATTTATTCATATTTAAATAAGGGGGAGCATATTCCCAGGCCCCCTTTTGCACCTGCAGTGCTCAATTGCTTGGGCCTACAACTTAAATTGACCAGCTATGCCCCTGCTTAATCGTTCTCAAGCATTGGAACTATCTCTCTTGCATTGGTGTTGCCTCTCCTGTTAAATTAAGTATTTCTCTCCTGTTAAATTAAGTATTTCTCCCCTGAAAAATGCTGCCTATCTGCATCTTTTGATGGCAGTGCATGCACAATCGTTGGATAATATTTGCTGTGTTAACAGGGAATGTGCATTCTACTGAAGAAAATTGTATACCGAGAAGCCCCAAAAAATCATCTTGAAAAAAAAAGAGTTCAAGAAGATGTCGACGCTTCTGGCAGAGACGGGGTAAATGAAAGCAAAATTGTTGATAGAATTCTTTTTTTCAGGACAGTAATATGTAATTTACATAATAATGACAGTTCGAGTTGTTCATTTAAAAGCTCCGAAAAACAAAAAACTAGAAGCAAAACCAAAATAAAAGATTTCAAAAGAAAAGTGACCATTTTTTGGAGAAAAAAATACTACACTGAATGACATTGATATGGAGGAGCGGAGAGCGCATGCATTAACGTCACGACTAGTCAATCTCTGTTCAATTAAGTAGAAAGATGGTTTGCAGCTTCCTATCTGTACTGGTGGTAAGAACGTATTAACTTTTAAAACCATTTACTCCAAGTTATTTTTGGTAACTTTTGCACCGTATTAAACCATTTGTGTCAATATTTTCTGGAGCAGGGTGGGACCGAACCCACCCACCCCCTTGATTGGTTCACGCTCAATTATTTACTTTGGTGCATATAATTTATCAAGCCTGGATACCACCTTGACTAGTTCCAAATGAGAGATATGGAACTTCAAATACAATTGCTTTAACCCGCGACATATATATATAATGGACAGTTCTTTGTTTGAATTACGACCATTCTATTTGTGAGACAAAGGGGTGTTTTGGAAAAAAGACTGATCAGCAGGCAGACATAGTAAACCCTGATCAGTCTGCAAAATTGCTTTAACCCGCTACATATATATAATGGACTGTTCTTTGTTTGAATTACAACCATTCTATTTGTGTGACAAAGGGGTGTTTTGGAAAAATGACTGATCAGCAGGCGGACATAGTAAACCCTGATCAGTCTGCGAGTTACTATAACAGTCTTCTTTGCGTCCATTGTAAACCGAGATCAGCCTGCAAGTAACTCGCTGGCTGATCAGGGTTTACAATGAACGCAAAGACTATTATAGTCGTGCTTAGCAGGTTAAAGGTTAAAGGTACGCTGCAAAGTGGTGTTGGTGTATCCAACAAATTTTCTCCGGAATGTTGTCATAAAGAAGACAGTAAAAATGAAGCGATGTGCATTTTCACTACTGCCACAGTGAAATAAAGGAGATTTCGTACGTTTTTTTAGGAATAGGTGATGATTCAGTGAACTGCACTAAGCGTGGAAACGAGTGTGAAGAAGTTGTGCCCTTCTTTCATCTGTGTAATAATACCTTGGTGTATGTGTGTGTGTATCTCTAAGGATTATAGTCTTTGCGTCCAAGGTAAAAGAACAGTGTTGAGTCAGGACTTTTGAATGTGTGTCTGTAGTGTAATGTGGATCTAAATCAATGGTTCTGAAAGTTGATTCCATTCACGAATTGCTGAAAAAAGAAATGAATCACAAAGTAACGTCTTGTTTGTGAATGTATGGTATGAAGTTCATTCGCATTTCACAAGTTGTAATTAGATGCCGCAGTTACTGATGAGCGATACCTAAGATCTTGGTTTAAGAAGGGCTCGCCTACACCGCTCTTCAGTTATTAACATCACTTACAAGTAAAATGTCAGAGATGACGAATTTCCTTAACTTGTGTGGGTTCATTGATGGCTTGAATTTTTATTTTCCTCGAGGTCTGCCAATTTAACATGTTGTTATTAAAGTCACCAGTTACAATATCTCTTTGATGCCAGTATCAGATGCATTTAAAGAATCTTGTTTTCTTCCATCATAGTTGTATATTTTGTGTCCGAGTTGTGTGGTCAGTAAACAACTTCAAGGAGTATGTGTTTGGGATTTAAAACTATTTCTACACAAATGTACTGAATCCGATTTAACTCGAGGTCATGCATATAGGTGTAATAAAAGGTGTCTTTATATAAAGAATAACGTCGCCATGCCTGACACCAAGACTCTATTTTCTTCCGTCTCTATGAAAATATGGAAAGGTTAGTTCATCTGATGGCACAGACTCATTAAGGTTTCTGAAAATGTGAGTATATGAAGGTGATCAGTTCAGATTTGAGTTTCTTGGCATACCGGATAAGATTGCGTTTTACATGAGTGATGGAAAGCCTGATCTTACACATGGGGGCAGATAAAAGTCAAGCGCATCAGCAATGACGTCAGTAACAGTTGCATGATGTCATTGTGCAAAAACACATAAAAAACGTTAGTTATTGGGGACGTCGACGCACAAAATGTCAGTGATATGCAAGAGAAAGAATCAATCATGTATACCGATCAGATAGGGAATTCCAACCCTGGGCAGAGCCTCAGTTCCGATAATAACAATTATACTTGAGGTTGGAATTCCCGATTTTTACCAGATACCCATGAAAGATTTTTATTATATCAAGCTTTTGTAAAATTCTTTACTAGTAGAGAATTAATGCTATATAATATTGTCAAACATAGAGGATACAAGCATTTACTGTTAAAGTGTTGGGTGAGTTTCCAGGACCCAGATTTGGATTAATATCCCCAGATTGCATCAGTAATATGCACACCCATGTGAACACCCTAGGTAGTGTTATAATATTTACAAGATTTATTGAAAATTATATGTTTGTAAAATACTGAGTTCCTACAGACATGCGTTTGTAGGGATCTGGTATATCGGTTTGGAAAATTGTGATACTGAACGAACTTCTAATAGCAGCAGATAAAGACATGCAAACATTAGCCTTAGATGTTAATAAGCTGCAGACACGTAGTTACATCGAAAAGACAGGAACTTGGTGAACGTAGGTCAATGACTCCACTTGTTACACTTTGTTATCTCCAGTTCTAACTCACTGATAGCCCTTAATTCTTGAAAATGTCGTGCAGTTACGTATGCTCGCTCTTCTGGAAAGCCAGAAAAAAAGGCCTTCAATGATGCTGCTATCTTTTTAGGCCACATAAAAAAATATGTGTGGTTCAGGTAACCCGACCCGACTGCAGAGTGAGGCATCTGTGTCCCTTGGAAACATTTTCTAGTTTCAACAATTTCAGTTAAAGCAGGGATATGTGTACTCCTTATTTGAAGTGTACCCATTATTTGAAGTTGACTGGTTATTTGAAGGGTACCCATTATTTGAAGTTGACTGGTTATTTGAAGGGTACCCATTATTTGAAGTTGACTGGTTATTTGAAGGGTACCCATTATGGGGGCAGTCCTCAGTTTCGCATGAATGTCCATGGTGTAAATCAGAAAGAAATCAACTAAGCATCTTTTAGGTCCATGGATGGTCTTTATAATAATTATGAAGCACATGTTTGATGTTTTTTTCAGTTTTGATTACTTCTATGTTTATTTTGGTGTATTGGAATATGCATTCTTTGGGTTTTTTGGAGGCTATAAATAGAAAAATGTGAACCAATCAAAAACTTCCTAAAAGTAGTTAAAATGGTTGATTTTCACTGACGAAGAGATCAGCGTGGAATAACTTTTTAAAATGCCGGACTAGGTATGTAAAATTTAGCATTTCCTGATATGCAAGAGCATTATGAGTGATGACATGACCCTGATATGTGTAGGAAAATTTTTTATTTTTATTTATTGACATTTGAAATATTGCTAAAATTGCATTTTTAGCATGTTTTAAGGGGTGGGGTAATCTTAAAGAAATGGGACTAAAGTTGTACAGAAAATGCTTTTTGATACTTTTATTTGGTATGGAAACATGGGTAATTTTATTGTCTTCTCAGAAATGTATGACACAATGATGATGTGATTTATTTTTGCTCAAGGATTCAGGCTAAGAGCTTGTCATGGGTTTGATGATTGAGAAATGTACATTAAACTGTGGAGTGCCCCCTTAAGGGTCAAACCTTTTTTTACTAAAACAGTCAAATGAAGGATTTTTTGTCTGTATTTCAACATATTTTCAAAGTTTGTTACCATTCGGTTTGTTTGCGAAGAGAACTACTTCGGTTAGAATGTAATTTGTCGATAAGGCCAACCCGCATTGCTACGAAACCCAGATTATGAACAACTCGGTAAAATATGCATATTGTAATACTCCGCGATGCACCGTATCCTTATTTATCTCGATATATGTCTAATTTATCTTGAGATACTCCATGTTGAGATATCACATTTTATCTTGAGATATCTCAATTTATATTGAGATATTTGTATTGAGATATCTCAATTAATCTCAAGATATCTCAATATATCTCAAGTTATCTTGAGATAACTGTCTTGAGCTATCTTAAGTTGTTTTGAGATAATTATCTTGAGATATCTCAATGTGTCTTGAGTCATTGATATCACAAAATAAATAGAGATATATCTTACAAATTCTCAAGATGTATCACAACTTATCGTGAGATATCTAACTTGCGATATCTCCCATGTGTCTTGCGGTTGGTATATGCAATTTTAGTAGGATTTTCTAAGTTTGAGGTGGGCTTTTTGCCATTTAAAAACTAACCATTTGTGTAATTCTTGGGTTTGCCATAACACTGTTTCAATATATGTACACTTTGCTAATGGTAATGTCCCATTTAAGTACTGGTTGCTATGGTATTTTGATGTCATAGTAAAATGACGTTAAACATAGAATAGCATGTGGGGTGACGTCATGTCACATGACGTCATTATGTCGTGTCGCGTTAAAATAAAAATAAATCGCATAAGATAGCGGCTTTATATAAATCGGGTTATAGGAGGCAACTTTTTAGAGAGGAAATGACTTCTGATTGCAAATTTCAGACCTTTTTCATGCTATGAAAAAAAAAAGACCGAAAGAAAAAAGTTTGCAAAAAAGCTGTTAAAAAGGCTATTTCAGTGTTATCTGAAAAAGGTGCTGTTAGGCCAATTTTTGGACAGTCGCAATAAAACGTATGTCAAGACGTCCGGAATAAATTCGCGAAATGGAAAAAGGGGCGTTTCAATTTTTTTTTAACGGACAACTTTCCCTTAAGGGGGCAGTCCTCAGTTTCGCATGAATGTCCATGGTGTAAATCAGAAAGAAATCAACTAAGCATCTTTTAGGTCCATGGATGGTCTTTATAATAATTATGAAGCACATGTTTGATGTTTTTTTCAGTTTTGATTACTTCTATGTTTATTTTGGTGTATTGGAATATGCATTCTTTGGGTTTTTTGGAGGCTATAAATAGAAAAATGTGAACCAATCAAAAACTTCCTAAAAGTAGTTAAAATGGTTGATTTTCACTGACGAAGAGATCAGCGTGGAATAACTTTTTAAAATGCCGGACTAGGTATGTAAAATTTAGCATTTCCTGATATGCAAGAGCATTATGAGTGATGACATGACCCTGATATGTGTAGGAAAATTTTTTATTTTTATTTATTGACATTTGAAATATTGCTAAAATTGCATTTTTAGCATGTTTTAAGGGGTGGGGTAATCTTAAAGAAATGGGACTAAAGTTGTACAGAAAATGCTTTTTGATACTTTTATTTGGTATGGAAACATGGGTAATTTTATTGTCTTCTCAGAAATGTATGACACAATGATGATGTGATTTATTTTTGCTCAAGGATTCAGGCTAAGAGCTTGTCATGGGTTTGATGATTGAGAAATGTACATTAAACTGTGGAGTGCCCCCTATTTGAAGTTGACTGGTTATTTGAAGGGTACCCATTATTTGAAGTTGACTGGTTATTTGAAGGGTACCCATTATTTGAAGTTGACTGGTTATTTGAAGTGGACTCATTATTTGAAGTAGACTTGTTATTTGAAAGGTACCCATTATTTGAAGTGGACTGATTATTTGTTATTTGAATGTACACGTACATTATTTGAAGTGGGCTCGTTATTTGAAGGGTACCCATTATTTGAATTGCTTATAATTTGAGGTGTACTGTATACCTATAATGTGTTGATGAGTGGTTAAACAACGTTCATTTCAGTTCAAAGTTTATTCTGCGTATCAACACCAAAAATATGTCATGGGCTGACCTTGACCTACTTAATGGACGCTTTGTTCAACATTTATGTTTAGCCAGATTCTTACAACTCTACACTCCATCTAGCTCAATTCCTGTGTATTCTAATTTAATTTCATATGGTGCCCTGTCCTGTTCATCATTTCAGTCTTTTCATTACATGCTTTTCAGTAAACAAAAAACTGATTGATTGTCGGTGTAAGTTTTACAAAACCAAGTTCTATTGTTTTAATAAGAGCTCATTTTCGTAACTAATATGATTGCATTGTCATCTTTGCTATAATAATTCATCAATTTCTTTAAAATTCCATTGTAGTATGACTTCCATTGTGTTGTTGTTCACTAGAATTTTCATTTAAGAGCCATTAAAATTATATTTATTAAATCTGCAGGATTCTGTGAGCACGTTCCTGGATTCACTGGTCTGTTGAAGGAGGACAGGGACCTGATGATGAAGAGAGCGTACTACGATATTTGGATGGTGAGAATTAGTCCTGTCCCTTACACATTCATGTCCCTTTCACCATGTTCATGGAAACTAGGAGATGGAGTTAGAAGTTAAGAAATAATTGTGTTCCCACTAATCCACCGCCCCTATTTACATCCCCATTTTAGCTTGACGTTTTTGAGAGAAAAAAAAGAGCTATTGTTATCCCTTGATCGTCATCGTCTGCATTGTCATCTGCGTTATTGTCGTCTGCCTCCATGTCCCCTGGTTAAAGTTTTTATGTAAGCTTGTATCTCGGAAACTGCTTCACATAACGTATTGCAACTTTACACATGTATTTAGCATTATTAGACTACATCGTAGAGCCAGGTTCTGTAACTCATGCTTGTATTTTAACAAAACTATGGCTTCTTTTATACAAAGAAATGTGGTCAGACCCAATTGCGTTCAAGTTCCCCAAAAATGCATTCCGTTTGCACTCCTGTTTGCATTCCGTTTGCATTTCATTTACATTCATAGAGGTTAGGATTAAGTCTCCTTTGTATTTTTGGTTCTCAGAGAAAGACTGAAAACAAATTGTAGGTATGTTACAAAAGGGTTATTTGGAGCAAATATACTAATATACTAAGGTTGATGTTGTAAGGGATTTAATTGATATAGCTTTATATTTAAAATGTGTGGTAGCATTGTGACATTTTTATAAGCTGGAAAAAGATATATTCTTTAGACTAGTATAAAATTGAATGAGATTACAATGTTGCATAGGTAATGTTGCATAATAAATCATAATATTTCGGAATATAGGAATGTTGCTCTTGATGTCTAATTGATCATG
Organism: Cyrtodaria siliqua; assembly: GCA_037043455.1. NCBI lineage: Eukaryota > Metazoa > Mollusca > Bivalvia > Adapedonta > Hiatellidae > Cyrtodaria > Cyrtodaria siliqua. The sequence goes on along the minus strand of JAWPHD010022935.1, from coordinate 11,206 downwards.
GCAAAATTCAGGTCAGCTGGAAATTCAAGATGGCACTCAAGGCTAAAAATAGATTTTTAATAAACAAGTTTGTAGTGACTACTTCTTGAAAATTATAAGTGATATTGGTATGGGACTTCCTCTAAAATGATCAGCATGACATGATGTTGGTCCTTGTTGAAAATCATTTTGATTCAACATTAAACATGGCTGTGGCCATCTTTGTTTACATAAGAGTTATATAGTAAAAACTTGTAGCGACTACTCCTCTGAAACTGGTTGACAGATTTTCATAAAGCTTCAACAGAATGTTGCTCTTGTTGATGTCTAGTTGATCCTAGCAAAATTTCAGGTCGGCTAGAAATTCAAGATGGCCACCATGGCTAAAAATAGATTTAAATAACACAAGTTTGTAGCAGCTACTTCTTGAAAACTATAAGTGATATTAGTATGGAACTGTTTCTTTAATGATCAGCATGATGTTGGTCCTTGTCGAAAATCATTTTCATTCGTCATTAAACATGACTGCCGCAGCCATCTTTGTTTACATATAGTTATTAGTAAAAACTTGCAGTGACTACTCCTCTGAAACTACTTAAAGGATTTTCATAATACTTAACAGAAATGTTGCTCTTGATGTCTAGTTGATCCTAGCAAAATTTCAGGTTGGCCGGAAATTTCAAGATGGCCTTCATGGCTAAAAATCGATATTTAAAAAACAAATTTGTATCGACCATTTCTTGAAAACTATAAGTGATATTGATATGGGACTTTTTCTAAAATGATCAGCATAACATGATGTTGTTGAAAATTATTTTGATTCAACATTAAACATGGCTGCAGGCTGCCATCTTTGTTTACATAGAGTTATATAGTAAAAAACTTGTAGCGACTACTTCTCTGAAACTGTTTAACAGTTTTTCATGAAACTTCACAGAAATGCTGATCTAGCTATCTAAACCTATTAGTAGAGCTTCAAGGTCATTGACCTCTTGTTTAAAATGCTGAATGCTGAAAATGAACAGAACGAACGCAACGAACGCAATGCATTTTTAGCTCTAGTGATCAGAGATCAGCAGAGCTTATGCCGTGGTGCGGCGTCCGTCTGTCCGTCTGTCTGTCCGTAAACTTTTTTTTGTAGCGACAACTCCTCTGTAACTACTGAATGGATTTTCATGAAACTTTACAGAAATGTTGCCCATGAAGTCTAGTTGATCCTAGCAAAAATTCATGTTGATGTGAAATCCAAGATGGCCGCCAAATCTAAAAATAGGTTTTTAAAAAACAAGTTTGTAGCGACTACTTCTTGAAAACTATAAGTGATATTGATATGGGACTTTTTCTAAAATGATCAGCATGACATGATGTTGGTCCTTGTCAAAAATCGTTTTGATTCGACGTTAAACATGGCTGCCAGCGGCCATCTTTGTTTACATAGAATTATATAATGAAAACTTGTAGCGACTACTCCTCTGAAACTACTTGACGGATGTTCATGAAACTTCACAGGAATGTTGCTTTTGATGTCTAATTGATCCTAGCAAAATTTTAGGTCGACCGGAAATTCAAGATGGCCGCCACGACTAAAAATAAATTTTCTGTAATACAAGTTTGTAGCGACTTCTTCTTGAAAACTATAAGTGATATTGATATGGGACTTTTTCTAAAATGATCAGCATGACATGATGTTGGTCCTTGTCAAAAATTGTTTTGATTCAACGTTAAACATTGCTGCCAGCGGCCATCTTTGTTTACATAGAGTTATATAGTAAAAACTTGTAGCGACTACTCCTATGAAACTACTTGGCGGATTTTCATGACACTTTACAGGAATGTTGCTCTTAATGTCTAATTGATTCTAGAAAAATTTCAGATCGGCCAGAAATTCAAGATGGCCGCCACAGCTAAAAATAGATTTTTAAAAAAGAAGTTTGTAGCGACTACATCTTGAAAACTATAAGTGATATTGATATGGGACTTTTTCTAAAATGATCAGCATAACATGATGGTTATCAGAGTCAAACATTATTTTGATTCGACGTTAAACATGGCTTCCAGTGGCCATCTTTGTTTACATAGAGTTATATAATGAAAACTTGTAGCGACTACTCCTCTGAAACTACTTGACGGATTTTCATGAAACTTCACAGGAATGTTGCTCTTGATTTTTAATTGATCCTAGCAAAATTTCAGGTCGGCCGGAAATTCAAGATGGTCGCTAAAAATAAATTTTCAAAAAACAAGTCTGTAGCGACTACTTCCTGAAATCAAAATCAATCAGTAGAGCTTCAAGGTCATTGACCTCTTGTTAAAACTACAGATCGTGCAACGTTCATTCTGCGTTTGTTCTGCATTCATTTTACTTTCGTTCAGCGTTCGTTCTGCATTTATTTGGGTTACTTGAACGAAACTGGGTCTGTAATGGATTGAAACTTCACACATGTATATGGCATCATAAGAGAACATCATAAGAGTCGGACTTAATAACTCATGCTTTTATTTTAACAAATTATGGCCAACTTTATACTTAAAAAAAAATGGTTTACGTTTCGTACTAGCCAACTTTGTCTCTTTTAAAATGTCAACTTCGTCTGTTTTAAAACTAAATTGTTTTATTTCGGAATCCCCTTGAAATAATCCATTGAAACATCACACCTGTAATCACTGTCGTGACAATTGCCATAATTCTGTTATGCATTTAAGCAGAATTATGCCTTTCAATTTGGTTTACATATACATATAAAGACACTTTTTGTGTCGCCTGCGTAGCTCGGCAGACTGCTGTTACACATGTCCAATAACTCTTGACTTTTCGTAAAACTTCAACCTGCAACCTAACCAGGCTCATAACTTAAGAAGTATTTGACCTATGTTCATAAAACTTCACACATATATTCATCTTACCACACAGAATATTGTTACCCATGACCAATAACTCTGACTTCTAGGCCTGCTTTTTTTCGGAGAAAGAAGTGCGAGACTAAAATTGAGATAAAAACACTCTTCTATACTGAATTGCAAAAGAAACTGGACACTTTGAAAATTTTACTTTACACCCTATACTCTTTATCAAGGGACAGTCCCTTAATGATTCGACCTATTGAAAAACAAACGACACCATGATATTGGCAATGGAATGATAAAAACTTTGGTACCAAACATGGCATATTCATTTTGGAATATTTGTCAATTTAATTTAAAAAAAAACTTTATACCATTAAATCTAAACAAAACTCAGTGTCCACTTTCTTTTGCAACTGGGTATAGTTAGTATTTATTGCTTCTTTTTTTATCTGCTCAGCTGACATTTGCGGAATACTTTTACGAAGGAAAGAGCTACATGATTCTATCATCAGGAGAGATATATTCGGCCGAAGCCATGAGAAGGATCTTGAATGAAGAGATGGTGGAGACGATTATGAGCTTCGCCGAGGAGTTCAATGCTCTAAATTTAACAGATCTCGAGATTTCAATATTGTGTGCCATACAGTTGACTTCAACAGGTAAACATTACTCGCGGTAATAGTTCGATTCTTTGACATGATCCCCCAAAAAATACTATCCCCTCACCCCATCCCTCAACCCCTCATCCCCATCCTACCCACTATTCAACACCAAGAAACCTGCAACACAGAGGCTCAAACAATGCTTTTGTATTATATCAGCAGAGCTGAAAAGATATAAAAAAAATATATGTGTGTTTCTGGTTTCATCCTGTCAAAAAGTTAGGGTAGGTAGGTAGGAAAAAGTTGTTTTTTTAGATATTTTTTATATATATATTGTTCGCATATGTCATTTTTGTACTAAGGCAACTTCTTGATAACCTTTGCAAACAGTTTGGATCCAGATTAGATGCTTAACAACTCTGGCTAATAAAATTATCATTTGAATAAAAATATTTGTTGTTTGATTGTAATATTTCCTTTTTTATTTTATTTTTTTTTGTTTTTTTTGTTTTTATTTGCTAAAAATATTTAGGGTCAGCGGTGAAAAAGTAGGGTCGGTCGGGAAACCGTAAACACACATATTTTTTTGTTAGGCCTAAGTGTGCAATATTCTACTATACTGCACACATTGATATTGCACTGGAACTTTTTCTCGTGCCTGCTAAGAGCCGCGAAATAGAAATAAGGAACTACTTTCAAATAAAATAATGGAATCCTTCCTATAGTGTCAAAAAAAATTACGTGTTTTTTTTCTCAACCTTTTATGGCAGAAATCGATAAAATAATTGAAATGGTCACACACCCACTGTTTTTAATGTTGTCGAATGGTAAACAAACTTTAGAAAATCGCTTGATGTTTTTAATGACGTCATCTGACGTAGACGTCGTTTTCGCGCAAAATAATCATCCACACAAAACGAAACTGAATGACAAGATAGAAATTCCATCAAAAGCTATAAAAAATAACACAAATACAATGAAAAGTAATAGTCATACAATTAACATTGATCGAAAAAAATATGAAAGTATACAATAAAAAGGTTTAAGGACGACTCGCAATATTTAGCCATACAAATTCAATAACCTATATTATGCCCCCCTTCCCGTGCATATTGCTTTGCAAATGTCGGTCGGTCCATCCCGAATTCTTTGCGATAACTCAAGAACGGCTGGCACTACAACTCGAAACTTGGCAGGAATGTTTGTGTCATGGTCTAGTTGTGTACCTCCCCTTTTGGGTAGATTCACATAAGAAATGTGGTTGCCATGGTAACAAAACATATAAAAAAAAGGTTGATTGGTAGATGCCGAAATCTTCTTGTCTTTGCGATAACTCAAGAACGGCTGGCACTACAAACTCGAAACTTGGCAGGAATGTTTGTGTTATGGTGTAGTTGTGCACCTCCCCTTTTGGATAGATTCGCTTAAGAAATGTCGTTGCCATGGTAACAAAACATGTAAAAATACACTAAAAATCGCCTGTCTTTGCGGTAACTCAAGAATAGCTTGAACTACAAACTCGAAACTCGGCAGGAATGTTTGTGTCATGGTGTAGTTTTGCACCTCCCCTTTTGGGTACATTTGCTTAGAAAAATGTGGTTGCCATGCTAACAAAACTTGTAAAAAATCACTAAAAATCACTTGTCTTCACAATAACTCGAGAACAGCTGGCACTACAAACCCGAAACTCGGCAGGAATGTTTGTTTCATGGTCTAGTTGTGCACCTCTCCTTTTGGGTAGATTCGCTTAGGAAATGTGGTTGCCATGGTAACAAAACTTGTAAAAAATCACTAAAAATCGCTTGTCTTCATGATAACTCAAGAACAGCTGGCTCTACAAAGCCAAACTTGACAAGAATGTTTGTCTCATGCGGTAGTTGTGCACCTCCCCTTTTGGGTAGATTCGCATAAGAAATGTGGTTGCTATGGTAACAAAACTTGTAAAAAAAATCACTAAAAATCACTTTTTTTTTAAAAAAAAATTCATAGGAAACATTGGTTTATGGGTTTATTTTTAGCTCTGCTGGCCAAAGGCGAAGGCCAGCAGAGCTTATGGGATGCCGCGTTGTCCGTCTTCCGTCTGTCGTCGGCGTAAATTTTTGTCTCGTTAAGACGATAGGGCCTTCATTTTTCATCCGATCTTAACCAAACTTTAACAGATTGTTAATATCAATGAAAGCTTGGATGATTTCGAAAACCAGCCAGATCGGACCAGTAACAGCAGAGTTATGGTCCTTGATTTAGTTAAAAATGCTATATGCTATATATTGCCTCGTTAAGATGATAGGGCCTTCGTTTTTCATCCTATCTGTACCAAACTTTACTACATTGTTAATATCAATGAAAGCTCGGAAAAATTTGAAAACCAGCCATATCGGACTAGTAACAGCGGAGTTATGGCCCTTGATTTAGTTAAAAATGCTATATTTTGCATCGTTAAGACGATAGAGGCTTCATTGTTCATCCGATCTTTACCAATCTTTATCAGATTGTTATTGTTGTTGAAAGCTCGAACAAGTTCGAAAACCAGCCAGATCGGACCAGTAACAGTGAAATTATGGCCCTTGATTTAGTTAAAAATGCTATATTTTGCCTCGTTAAGACGATAGGAGCTTCATTGTTCATCCGATCTTTACCAAACTTAATCAGATTGATTATATCAATGAAAGCTCGGACAAGTTCGAAAAACAGCCGTATTGGATTAGTAACAGCGGAGTTATGGCCCTTGATTTAGTTAAAAATGCTATATTTTGCCTCGTTAAGACGATAGGGGCTTCATTGGTCATCCGATCTTTACCAAACTTTATCAGATTGTTAATGTCATTAAAAGCTCGAACTAGTTCGAAAACCAGCCATATCGGTCCAGTAACAGCGGAGTTATGGCCCTTGATTTAGTTAAAAATGCTATATTTTGCCTCGTTAAGACGAAAGGGGCTTTATTGTTCATCCGATCTTTACCAAACTTTATCAGATTGTTATCAATGAAAGCTCGGACAAGTTCGAAAACCATTCACATCGGACCAGTAACAGCGGAGTTATGGCCCTTGATTTAGTTCAAAATGCTATATTTTGCCTCGTACGATAGGGCCTGGATTTTGCATCTGATCTTTGCAAAACTTTAGCAGATTTTATGACTTTCTTTTTAGCTCTACTGATCAGAGATCAGCAGAGCTTATGCCGTGGTGCGGCGTCCGTCGTCCGTCTGTCTGTCTGTCCGTGAACTTTTATTTGTAGCGACTTCACAGCTGAAACTACTGGATGGATATTCATGAAACTTTACAGAAATGTTGCCCATAAAGTCTAGTTGATCCTAGCAAAAATTCATGTTGATGTGAAATCCAAGATGGCCGCCAAAGCTAAAAATAGAGTTTTAAAATACAAGTTTGTAGCGACTTCTTTTTGAAAACTATAAGTGATATTAATATGGGACTTTTTCTAAAATGATCAGCATGACATGATGTTGATCCTAGTCAAAAATCGTTTTGATTCAACGTTAAACATGGCTGCCAGCGGCCATCTTTGTTTACATAGAGTTATATAGTAAAAACTTGTAGCGACTACTTCTCTGAAACTACTTGGCGGATTGTCATGAAACTTTACAGGAATGTTGCTCTTGATGTCTAATTGATCCTAGAAAAATTTCAGGTCGGCCGGAAATTCAAGATGGCCGTCACAGCTAAAAATAGATTTTTAAAAAATAAGTTTGTAGCGACTACTTCTTGAAAACTATAAGTGATATTGATATGGGACTTTTTCTAAAATGATCAGCATTACATGATGTTGATCCTAGTCAAAAATCGTTTTGATTCAATGTTAAACATGGCTGCCAGCGGCCATCTTTATTTACATAGAGTTATATCGTAAAAACTTGTAGCGACTACTCCTCTGAAACTACTTGGCGGATTGTCATGAAACTATACAGGAATGTTGCTCTTGATGTCTAATTGATCCTATCAAAATTTCAGGTCGGCCAGAAATTCAAGATGGCCACCACAGCTAAAAATAGGTTTTTAAAAAATAAGTTTGTAGCGACTACTTCTTGAAAACTATAAGTGATATTGATATGGGACTTTTTCTAAAATGATCAGCATGACATGATGTAGATCCTTGTGGAAAATTATTTTGATTCGACGTTAAACATGGCTGCCAGTGGCCATCTTTGGTTACATAGAGTTATATAGTAAAAACTTGTAGCGACTACTCCTCTGAAACTACTTGACGGATGTTCATGAAACTTCACAGGAATGTTGCTCTTGATGTCTAGTTGATCCAAGAAAAATTTCAGGTCGGCCGGAAATTCAAGATGGCCACCACAGCTAAAAATAGATTTAAAATAAATAAGTTTGTAGCGACTACTTCTTCAAAACAATAAGAGATATTGATATGGGACTTTTTCTAAAATGATCAGTATGACATGATGTTGGTCCTTGTCGAAAATCGTTTTGATTTGACCTTAAACATGGCTGCTTTGTTTACATAGAGTTATATAATGAAAACTTGTAGCGACTACTTCTTTGAAACTACCTGACGGATTTTCATGAAACTTCACAGGAATGTTGCTCTTAATGTCTTATTGATCTTACCAAAATTTCAGATCGGCCGGAAATTCAAGATGGCCGCCACGGTTAAAAATAGATTTTCAAAAAACAAGTCTGTAGCGACTACTTCCTGAAATCAAAATCAATCAGTAGAGCTTCAAGGTCATTGACCTCTTGTTTTAAATTATTTATTATTTTTATTTTTTTAGATTTTTTTTTTTTAATTAATATATATATAAAAAAAAAATATATATATATATTTTTAGCTCTACTGATCAGAGATCAGCAGAGCTTATGCCGTGGTGCGTCGTCCGTCTGTCCGTCCGTCTGTCCGTCCGTCTGTAAACTTTTTTTTGTAGCGACTTCTCCTCTGAAACTACTGAATGGATTTTCATGAAACTTTACAGAAATGTTGCCCATGAAGTCTAGTTGATCCTAGCAAAAATTCATGTTGATGTGAAATCCAAGATGGCCGCCAGATCTAAAAATAGGTTTTTAAAAAACAAGTTTGTAGCGACTTCTTCATGAAAACTACAAGTGATATTGATATGGGACTTTTTCTAAAATGATCAGCATGACATGATGTTGGTCCTTGTCGAAAATTGTTTTGATTCGAAGTTAAACATGGCTGCCAGCGGCCATCTTTGTTTACATAGAGTTATATAATGAAAACTTGTAGCAACTACTCCTCTGAAACTACTTGACGGATTTTCATGAAACTTCACAGGAATGTTGCTCTTGATGTCTAATTGATCCTAGCAAAATTTCAGGTCGGCCGGAAATTCAAGATGGCCGCCACGGCTAAAAATAAATTTTCAAAATACAAGTTTGTAGCGACTACTTCTTGAAAACTATAAGTGATATTGATATGGGACTTTTTCTAAAATGATCAGCATGACATGATGTTGGTCCTTGTCAAAAATCGTTTTGATTCAACGTTAAACATGGCTGCCAGCAGCCATCTTTGTTTACATAGAGTTATATAGTAAAACCTTGTAGCGACTAATCCTTTGAAACTACTTGGCAGATTTTCATGAAACTTTACAGAAATGTTGCTCTTAATGTTTAATTGATCCTAGCAAAATTTCAGATCGGCCAGAAATTCAAGATGGCCGCCACAGCTAAAATTAGATTTTTTAAAAAAGAAGTTTGTAGCGACTACGTCTTGAAAACTATAAGTGATATTGATATGGGACTTTTTGTAAAATGATCAGCATGACATAATGGTTGTCAGAGTCAAACATTATTTTGATTCGACGTTAAACATGGCTGTCAGAGGCCATCTTTGTTTACATAGAGTTATATAATGAAAACTTGTAGCGACTATTCCTCTGAAACTACTTGACGGATTTTCATGAAACTTCACAGGAATGTTGCTCTTGATGTCTAATTGATCCTAGCAAAATTTCAGGTCGGCCGGAAATTCAAGATGGCCGTCACGGCTAAAAATAATTTTTCAAAAAACAAGTCTGTAGCGACTACTTCCTGAAATCAAAATCAATCAGTAGAGCTTCAAGGTCATTGACCTCTTGTTATTATTTGTTTTTATTAGCTCTACTGATCAGAGATCAGCAGAGCTTATGCCGTGGTGCGGTGTCCGTCGTCCGTCCGTCTGTCTGTCCGTCCGTCTGTCCGTCCGTTAACTTTTTTTTTGTAGCGACTACTCCTCTGAAACTACAGAATGGATTTTCATGAAACTTTACAGAAATGTTGCCCATGAAGTCTAGTTGATCCTAGCAAAAATTCATGTTGATGTGAAATCCAAGATGGCCGCCAAATCTAAAAATAGGTTTTTAAAAAACAAGTTTGTAGCGACTACTTCTTGAAAACTCTAAGTGATATTGATATGGGACTTTTTCTCAAATGATCAGCATGACATGATGTTGGTCCTTGTCGAAAATCGTTTTGATTTGACGTTAAACATGGCTGCCAGCAGCCATCTTTGTTTACATAGAGTTATATAGTAAATACTTGTAGCGACTACTCCTCTGAAACTACTTGGCGGATTTTCATGAAACTTTACAGGAATGTTGCTTTTAATGTCTAATTGATCCTAGCAAAATTTCAGTTCGGCCAGAAATTCAAGATGGCCACCACAGCTAAAAATAGGTTTTTAAAAAATAAGTTTGTAGCGACTACTTCTTGAAAACTATAAGTGATATTGATATGGGACTTTTTCTAAAATGATCAGCATGACATGATGGTTATCCGAGTCGAACATTATTTTGATTCGACGTTAAACATGGCTGCCAGTGGCCATCTTTGTTTACATAGAGTTATATAATGAAAACTTGTAGCGACTACTCCTCTGCAACTACTTGACGGATTTTCATGAAACTTCACACGAATGTTCCTCTTGATGTCTAATTGATCCTAGCAAAATTTCAGGTCGGCCGGAAATTCAAGATGGCCGCCATGGCTAAAAATAGATTTTCAAAATACAAGTTTGTAGCGACTACTTATACTGGATGGATATTCATGAAACTTTACAGAAATGTTGCCCATAAAGTCTAGTTGATCCTAGGAAAAATTCATGTTGATGTGAAATCCAAGATGGCCGCCAAAGCTAAAAATAGAGTTTTAAAATACAAGTTTGTAGCGACTACTTCTTGAAAACTATAAGTGATATTGATATGGGACTTTTTCTAAAATGATCAGCATGACATGATGTTGATCCTAGTCAAAAATTGTTTTGATTCAACGTTAAACATGGGTGCCAGCGGCCATCTTTGTTTACATAGAGTTATATAGTAAAAACTTGTAGCGACAACTCCTCTGAAACTACTTGGCGGATTGTCATGAAACTTTACAGGAATGTTGCTCTTGATGTCTAATTGATCCTAGAAAAATTTCAGGTCGGCCGGAAATTCAAGATGGCCGTCACAGCTAAAAATAGATTTTTAAAAAATAACTTTGTAGCGACTACTTCTTGAAAACTATAAGTGATATTGATATAGGACTTTTTCTAAAATTATCAGCATGACATGATGTAGATCCTTGTGGAAAATTATTTTGATTTGACGTTAAACATGGCTGCCAGTGGCCATCTTTGGTTACATAGAGTTATATACTAAAAACTTGTAGCGACTACTTCTCTGAAACTACTTGAAGGATGTTCATGAAACTTCACAGGAATGTTGCTCTTGATGTCTAGTTGATCCTAGAAAAATTTCAGGTTGGCCGGAAATTCAAGATGGCCGCCACAGCTAAAAATAGATTTAAAATAAATAAGTTTGTAGCGAC
>JAWPHD010022934.1:0-23552 GCA_037043455.1 Cyrtodaria siliqua | reverse complement strand
TGTTTAAGAACTATATATGTGTGTAAGAAATGAATATATATGTGGAAGAACGGAATATATATGTGTAAGAACGGAATATATATGTGTAAGAACGGAATATGTACGTGTAAGAACGGAATATATATGTGTAAGAACGGAATATGTACGTGTAAGAACGGAATATATATGTGTAAGAACGGAATATATATGTGTAAGAAGTGAATATATATGTGTAAGAACGGAATATATGTGTAAGAACGGAATATGTACGTGTAAGAACGGAATATATATGTGTAAGAACTGAACATATATGTGTAAGAACTGAATATATATGCATAGGAACGGAATATATATTTGTAGTAACTGAATATATATGCGTAAAACTGAATATATATGCGTAAGAACTGAACATATTTGTGTAAGAAATGAATGTATATGCGTAAGAACTGAATATATATGCGTAAGAACGGAATATAAATGTGTAAGAACGGAATATATATTCGTAAGAACTGAATATATGTGAGTAAGAACGGAAAATATATGTGTAAGAACGGAATATATATGTGTAAGTACGGAATACATACGTGTAAAAACGGAATATATATTTGTAAGAAATGAATATATATGCGTAAGAACTAAATATATATGCGTAAGAACTGAATATATATGTGTAAGAACTGAATATATATGTGTAAGAACTGAATATATATGAGTAAGAACGGAATATATATGTGTAAGAACGGAAAATATATGTGTAAGAACGGAATATATATGTGTAAGAACGGAATATGTACGTGTAAGAACGGAATATATATGTGTAAGAACGGAATATATATGTGTAAGAAGTGAATATATATGTGTAAGAATTGAATATATATGTGTAAGAACGGAATATATATGTGTAAGAACGGAATAAATATGTGTAAGGACGGAATATATATGTGTCAGAACTGAATATATATGTGTAAGAACTGAATATATATGTGTAAGAACTGAATATATATGTGTAAGAACTGAATATATATGCGTAAGAACTGAATATATATGCGTAAGAACTGAATATATATGCGTAAGAACGGAATATATATGCGTAAGAACTGAATATATATGCGTAAGAACGGAATATATATGCGTAAAAATGAATATATATGGGAAAGAAAGGAATATATATGCATAAGAACGGAATATATGTGTAAGAACGGAATATATATGTGTAAGAACAGAATATACATGTGTAAGAACGGAATATATATGTGTAAGAACGGAATATACATGTGTAAGAACGTAATATATACGTGTTAGAACGGAATATATATGTGTGAGAACAGAATATACATGTGTAAGAACGGAATATATATGTGTAAAAACGGAATATATATGTGTAAGAACTGAATATATATTTTTAAGAACTGAATATATATGCGTAAGAACTGAATATATCTGTGTAAGAACTGAATATATATGTGTAAGAACTGAATATATATGCGTAAGAACGGAATATATATGCGTAACATCGGAATGTATATGCGTAAAACTGAACATATATGCGAAAGAACGGAATACATATGCGTAAGAACAGAATATATGTGTAAGAACGGAATATATATGTGTAAGAATGGAAAATATATGTGTAAGAACGGAATATATACGTGTAAGAACGGAATATATATGTGTTAGAACGGAATATATATGTGTAAGATCGGAATATATATGTGTAAAAACGGAATATATATGTGTAAGAACTGAATATATATGCGTAAGAACTGAATATATAAGCGTAAGAACTAAATATATATGTGTAAGAACTGAATATATATGCATAAAAACTGAATATACATGCGTAAGAACGGAAAATATATGCCTAAGAACGGAATATATATGTGTAAGAACGGAATATATATATGTAAGAACGGAATATATATGTATAATAACGGAATATATATGTGTAAGAACTGAATATATATGTGTAAGAAGTGAATATATATGTGTAAGAACGGAATATATATGTGTAAGAACGGAATATATATGTGTAAGAACGGAATATATATGTGTAAGAACGGAATATATATGTGTAAGAACGGAATATATATGTGTAAGAACTGAATAGACATGTGTAAGAACTGAATATATATGTGTAGGAACAGAATATATATGCGTAAGAACGGAATATATATGTGTAAGAACGGAATATATATGTGTAAGAACTGAATATATATGTGTAAGAACGGAATATATGTGTATGAATATATATGTGTAAGAACGGAATATATATGCGTAAGAAATGAATATATATGTGTAAGAACTGAATATATATGTGTAAGAACTGAATATATATGCGTAACAACGGAATGTATATGCGTAAAACTGAATATATATGCGAAAGAACGGAATATATATGCGTAAGAACAGAATATATATGTAAGAACGGAATATATATGCGAAAGAACGGAATATATATGCGTAAGAACAGAATATATATGTAAGAACGGAATATATATGTGTAAGAACGGAATATATATGTGTAAGAACGGAATATATACGTGTAATAACGGATTATATATGTGTAAGAACGGAATATATATGTGTAAGAACGGAATATATATGTGTAAGAACTGAATATATATGCGTAAGAACTGAATATATATGCGTAAGAACTAAATATATATGTGTAAGAACTGAATATATATGCATAAAAACTGAATATACATGCGTAAGAACGGAATATATAAGCCTAAGAACGGAATATATATGTGTAAGAACGGAATATATATGTGTAAGAAATGAATATATATGTGTAAGAAGTGAATATATATGTGTAAGAACGGAATATATATGTGTAAGAAATGAATATATATGTGTAAGAAGTGAATATATATGTGTAAGAACGAAATATATATATGTGTAAGAACGGAATATATATGTCTAAGAACGGAATATATATGTGTAAGAACGGAATATATATGTGTAAGAACGGAATATATATGTGTAAGAACTGAATAGACATGTGTAAGAACTGGATATATATGGGTAAGAACGGAATATATATGTGTAAGAACGGAATATATATATGTAAGAAAGGAATATGTGCGTGTAAGAACGGAAAATATATGTGTAAGTACTGAATATATATGTGTATATATGTGTAAGAACGGAATATATATGTGTAAGAACTGAATATATATGTGTAAGAAATGAATATATATGTGTAATAACTGAATATATATGTGTAAAAACGGAATATATATGTGTAAGTACGGAATATGTAAGTGTAAGAACGGAATATATATGTGTAAGAACTGAACATATATGTGTAAGAACTGAATATATATGCGTAAGAACTGAATATATATGCGTAAGAACTGAATATTTATGCGTAAGAACTGAATATATATCTGTAAGAACTGAATATATATGTGTAAGAACTGAATATATATGCGTAAGAACTGAATATATATGCGTAAGAACTGAATATATATGCGTAAGAACGGAATATATATAGGTTAGAACGGAATATATATGCGTAAGAACGGAATATATATGTGTAAGAACGGAATATATATGTGTAAGAACTGAATATATATGTGTAAGAACGGAATATATGTGTAAGAATATATATGTGTAAGAACGGAATATATATGCGTAAGAACTGAATATATATGTGTAAGAACTGAATATATATGTGTAAGAACTGAATATATATGCGTAACAACGGAATGTATATGCGTAAAACTGAATATAGATGCGAAAGAACGGAATATATATGCGTAAGAACAGAATATATATGTAAGAACGGAATATATATGTGTAAGAACGGAATATATATGTGTAAGAACGGAATATATATGTGTAATAACGGATTATATATGTGTAAGAACGGAATATATATGTGTAAGAACGGAATATATATGTGTAAGAACTGAATATATATGTGTAAGAACTGAATATATATGTGTAAGAACTGAATATATATGTGTAAGAACTGAATATATAAGCGTAAGAACTGAATATATATGTGTAAGAACTGAATATGTATGCGTAAGAGCGGAATATATATGTGTAAGAACGGAATATATATGTGTTAGAACGGAATATGTACGTGTAACAACGGAATATATATGTGTAAGAACGGAATATATATGTGTATATATGTGGAAGAACGGAATATATATGTTTAAGAACTGAATATATATGTGTAAGAAATGAATATATATGTGTAAGAACTGAATATATATGTGTAAGAACGGAATATATATGTGTAAGATCGGAACATATATGCGTAAGAACGGAATATGTACGTGTAACAACGGAATATATATGTGTAAGAACTGAACATATATGTGTAAGAAATGAATATATATGCGTAAGAACTGAATATCTATGCGTAAGAACTGAAAATATATGCGTAAGAACTAAATATATATGTGTAAGAACTGAATATATATGCATAAAAACTGAATATATATGCGTAAGAACGGAATATATATGTGTAAGAACGGAATATATATGTGTAAGAACGGAATATATATGTGTAATAACGGAATATATATGTGTAAGAACTGAATTTATATGTGTAAGAAGTGAATATATATGTGTAAGAACTGAATATATATATGTAAGAACGAAATATATATGTGTAAGAACGGAATATATATGTGTAAGTACGGAATATATATGTGTAAGAACGGAATATGTACGTGTAAGAACGGAATATATATGTGTAAGAACGGAATATTTATGTGTAAGAACTGAATATATATGTGTAAGAAGTGAATATATATGTGTAAGAACGGAATATATATGTGTAAGAAAGGAATATGTACGTGTAAGAACGGAATATATATGTGTAAGAACGGAATATATATGTGTATATATGTGTAAGAACGGAATATATATGTGTAAGAACTGAATATATAAGTGTAAGAACTGAATATATATGTGTAAGAACGGAATATATATGTGTAAGAAAGGAATATGTACGTGTAGAACGGAATATATATGTGTAAGAACTGAACATATCTGTGTAAGAAATGAATATATATGCGTAAGAACTGAATATATATGCGTAAGAACTGAATATATATGCGTAAGAACTGAATATATATCTGTAAGAACTAAACATATATGTGAAAGAACTGAATATATATGCGTAAGAACTGAATATATATGCGTAAGAATGGAATATATATGCGTAAGAATGGAATATATATGTGTAAGAACGGAATATGTACGTGTAAGAACGGAATTTATATGTGTAAGAACGGAATATTTATGTGTAAGAACTGAATATATATGTGTAAGAAGTGAATATATATGTGTAAGAACTGAATATATATGTGTAAGAACGGAATATATATGTGTAAGAACGGAATATATATGTTTAAGAACTGAATATATATGTGTAAAAAAAGAAATATATATGTGTAAGAACTGAATATATATGTGTAAGAACTGAATATATATGTGTAAGAACTGAATATATATATGTGTAAGAACTGAATATATATGTGTAAGAACTGAATATATATGTGTAAGAACTGAATATATATTTGTAAGAACTGAATATATATGTGTAAGAACTGAATATATATGTGTAAGAACTTGAATATATATGCGTAAGAATGGAATATATAGGTGTAAGAACGGAATATATATGCGTAATAACTGAATATATATGTGTAAGAACGGAAAATATATGTGTAAGAACTGAATATATATGTGTAAGAACGGAATATATACTACACGTGTAAAAACGGAATATATATGTGTAAGAACGGAATATATATGTGTAAGAACGGAATATATATGTGTAAGAACGGAATATATATGTGTAAGAACGGAATATATATGTGTAAGAACTGAATATATATTTGTAAAAACTGAATATATATGTGTAAGAACGGAATATATATGTGAAAGAACGGAATATGTACGTGTAAGAACGGAATATATATGTGTTAGAACTGAACATATATGTGTAAGAAATGAATATATATGCTTAAGAACTGAATATATATGCGTAAGAACTGAATATATATGCGTAAGAACTGAATATATATTTGTAAGAACTGAATATATATGTGTAAGAACGGAATATATATGTGTAAGAACGGAATATGTACGTGTAAGAACGGAATATATATGTGTAAGAACGGAATATATATGTGTAAGAACGGAATAAATATGTGTAAGAACGGAATATATATGTGTAAGAACTGAATATATATGTGTAAGTATTGAATATATATGCGTAAGAACGGAATATATATGCGTAAGAACTGTATATATATGCGTAAGAACGGAATATATATGTGTAAGAACGGAATATATATGTGTAAGAGCTGAATATATATGTGTAAGAACGGAATATATGTGTAAGAATATATATGTGTAAGAACGGAATATATATGCGTAAGAACTGAATACATATGTGTAAGAACCGAATATATATGTGTAAGAACTGAATATATATGCGTAAGAACTGAATATATATGCGTAAAACTGAATATATATGCGAAAGAACGGAATATATATGCGTAAGAACGGAATATATATGCTTAAGAACTGAATATATATGTGTAAGAACTTAATATATATGCGTAAGAACTGAATATAAATGCGCAAGAACGGAATATATATGCGTAAGAACGGAATAAATATGTGTAAGAATGGAATATTTACGTGTAAGAACGGAATATGTATGTGTAAGAACGGAATATATATGTGTAAGAACGGAATATATATGTGTAAGAACGGAATATATATGTGTAAGAACTGAATATATATGTGTAGGAACGGAATATATATGTGTAAGAACGGAATATATATGTGTCAGAACGGACTATATATGTGTAAGAACTGAATATATATGTGTAAGAACTGAATATATATTTGTAAGAACTGAATATATATGTGTAAGAACTGAATATATATGTGTTAGAACGGAATATGTACGTGTAAGAACGGAATATATATGTGTTAGAACTGAACATATATGTGTAAGAAATGAATATATATGCGTAAGAACTGAATATATATGCGTAAGAACTGAATATATATGCGTAAGAACTGAATATATATGCGTAAGAACTGAATATATATGTGTAAGAACGGAATATATATGTGTAAGAACGGAATATGTACGTGTAAGAACGGAATATATATGTGTAAGAACGGAATATATATGTGTAAGAACGGAATAAATATGTGTAAGAACGGAATATATATGTGTAAGAACTGAATATATATGTGTAAGAATTGAATATATATGCGTAAGAACGGAATATATATGCGTAAGAACTGTATATATATGCGTAAGAACGGAATATATATGTGTAAGAACGGAATATATATGTGTAAGAGCTGAATATATATGTGTAAGAATGTAATATATGTGTAAGAATATATATGTGTAAGAACGAAATATATATGCGTAAGAACTGAATACATATGTGTAGGAACCGAATATATATGTGCAAGAACTGAATATATATGCGTAAGAACTGAATATATATGCGTAAAACTGAATATATATGCGAAAGAACGGAATATATATGCGTAAGAACGGAATATATATGCGTAAGAACTGAATATATATGTGTAAGAACTGAATATATATGCGTAAGAACTGAATATAAATGCGCAAGAACGGAATATATATGCGTAAGAACGGAATATATATGTGTAAGAACGGAATATTTACGTGTAAGAACGGAATATGTATGTGTAAGAACGGAATATATATGTGTAAGAACGGAATATATATGTGTAAGAACGTAATATATATGTGTAAGAACTGAATATATATGTGTAAGAACTGAATATATATGTGTTAGAACGGAATATATATGTGTAAGAACGGAAAATATATGTGTAAGAACGGAATATATATGTGTAAGAACGGAATATATATGTGTAAGAACTGAATATATATGTTTAAGAACGGAATATATATGTGTAAGAACGGAATATATATGTGTAAGAACGGAATATGTACGTGTAAGAACGGAATATATATGTGTAAGAACGGAATATATGTGTAAGAACTGAATATATATGTGTAAGAAGTGAATATATATGTGTGAGAACGGAATATATATGTGTAAGAACGGAATATATGTGTGTAAGAACGGAATATGTACGTGTAAGAACGGAATATATATGTGTAAGAACTGAACATATATGTGTAAGAAATGAATATATATGCGTAAGAACTGAATATATATGCGTAAGAACTGAATATATATGCGTAAGAACTGAATATATATCTGTAAGAACTAAATATATATGTGTAAGAACTGAATAATTATGAGTTATAACTGAATATATATGTGTAACAACGGAATATATATGTGTAAAAACGGAATATGTACGTATAAGAACGGAATATGTATGTGTAAGAACGGAATATATATGTATATATGTGTAAGAACGGAATATATAAGTGTAAGAACTGAATATATATGTGTAAGAACGGAATATATAGGCGTAAGAACTGAATATATATGTGTAATAACTGAATATATATTTGTAAGAACTGAATATATATGCGTAAGAACCGAATATATATGCGTAAAACTGAATATATATGCGAAAGAACGGAATATATATGCCTAAGAACGGAATATATATGTGTAAGAACGGAAAATATATGTGTAAGAACGGAAAATATATGTGTAAGAACGGAATATATACGTTTAAAAACGGAATATATATGTGTAAGAACGGAATATATGTGTAAGAACGGAACATATATATGTAAGAACGGAATATATATGTGTAAGAACTGAATATATATGTGTAAGAACTGAATATATATTTGTAAGAACTGAATATATATGTGTAAAAACGGAATATATATGTGTAAGAACGGAATATGTACGTGTAAGAACGGAATATATATGTGTTAGAACTGAACATATATGTGTAAGAAATGAATATATATGCATAAGAACTGAATATATATGCGTAAGAACTGAATATATATGCGTAAGAACGGAATATATATGCGTAAGAACTGAATATATATGCGTAGGAATGGAATATATATGTGTAAGAACGGAATATATATGTGTAAGAACTGAATATATATTTGTAAGAACGATATATATGTGTAAGAACGGAATATATATGCGTAAGAACTGAATATATATGTGTAATAACTGAATATATATGTGTATGAACAGAATATATATGCGTTAGAACTGAATATATATGCGTAAAACTGAATATAAATGTGTAGGAACTGAATATATATGCGTAAGAACTGAATATATATGTCTAAGAACTGAATATATATGCGTAAGAATGGAATATATTTGTGTAAGAACGGAATATATATGTGTAAGAACGGAATATGTACGTCTAAGAACGGAATATATATGTGTAAGAACGGAATATATATGTGTATTTATATGGAAGAACGGAATATATAAGTTTAAGAACTGAATATATATGTGTAAGAAATGAATATATATGTGTAAGAAACTGAATATATATGTGTAAGAACGGAATATATATGTGTAAGAACGGAATATATATGTGTACGAACTGAACATATATGTGTAAGAAATGAATATATATGCGTAAGAACTGAATATATAAGCGTAAGAACTGAATATATATCTGTTAGAACTGAATATATATGTGTAAGAACTGAATATATTTGCGTAAGAACTGAATATATAAGCGTAAGAACGGAATATATATGCGTAAGAACGGAATATATAGGTGTAAGAACGGAATATATTTGTGAAAGAACGGAATATATATGTGTAATAACGGAATATATATGTGCAAGAACTGAACATATATGTGTAAGAAATGAATATATATGCGTAAGAACTGAATATATATGCGTAAGAACGGAATATATATTTGTAGTAACTGAATATATATGCGTAAAACTGAATATATATGCGTCAGAACTGAACATATATGTGTAAGAAATGAATATATATGTGTAAGAACTGAATATATATGCTTAAGAAATGAATATATATGCGTAAGAACGCAATATATATGCGTAAGAACGGAATATATATGTGTAAGAACGGAATATATATGCGTAAGAACGGAATATTTATGTGTAAGAACGAAATATATATGTGTAAGAACTGAATATATATGAGTAAGAACTGAATATATATGCATAAAACTGAATATATATGCGAAAGAACGGAATATATATGCGTAAGAACGGAATATATGTGTAAGAACGGAATATATATGTGTAAGAACGGAATATGTACGTGTAAGAACGGAATATATATGTGTAAGAACGGAACATATATGTGTAGGAACTGAACATATATGCGTAATAACTGAACATATATGCGTAAGCACTGAATATATATGCGTAAGAACTGAATATATGCGTAAGAACTGAATATATATGCGCAAGAGCTGAATATATATGCGTAAAAAAGAACTGAACATATATGCGTAAGAACTGAATATATATGCGTAGAACTGAACATATATGCGTAAGAACTGAACATATATGCGTAAGAACTGAATATATATGCGTAAGAACTGAATATATATGCGTAAGAACGGAATATATATGTGTAAGAACGGAATATGTATGTGTAAGAACGGAATAAATATTTGTAAGAACGGAATATATATGTGTAAGAACGAAATATATATGTGTAAGAATGGAATATATATGTGTAAGAACGGAATATATATGTATAAGAACGGAATATGTATGTGTAAGAACGGAATATATATGTGTAAAGACGGAATATATATGTGTAAGAACGGAATATATGTGTAAGAATATATATGCGTAAGAACGAATATATATGTGTAAGAACTGAATATATATGCGTAAGAACTGAATATATATGCGCAAGAACGGAATATATATGTGTAAGAACGGAATATATATGTGTATATATGTGTAAGAACGGAACATATATGTGTATATATGTGTAAGAACGGAATATATATGTTTAAGAACTGAATATATGTGTGTAGAAATGCATATATATGTGGATGAACTGAATATATATGTGTAAGAACGGAATATAGTATGTGTAAGAACGGAATATATATGTGTTAAAACGGAATACATATGTGTAAGAACGGAATATGTACGTCTAAGAACGGAATATATATGTGTAAGAAAGGAATATGTACTTGTAAGAACGGAATATATATGTGTAAGAACGGAATATATATGTGTAAGAAGTGAATATATATGAGTAAGAACGGAATATATGTGTAAGAACGGAATATGTACGTGTAAGAACGGAATATATATGTGTAAGAACTGAACATATAATGTGTATGAAATGAATATATATGCGTAAGAACTGAATATATATGCCTAGGAACGGAATATATATTGTAGTACTGAATATATATGCGTAAAACTGAATATTTATGCGTAAGAACTGAACATATATGTGTAAGAAATGAATGTATATGCGTAAGAAACGGAATATATATGTGTAAGAACGGAATACATCGTGTAAAAACGGAATATATATTTGTAAGACCTGAATATATATGTGTAAGAACGGAATACATACGTGTAAAAACGGAATATATATTTGTAAGAACGGAATATATATGTGTAAGAACGGAATATATATGTGTAAGAACGGAATATGTACGTGTAAGAACGCAATATATAGGTGTTAGAACTGAACATATATGTGTAAGAAATACATATATATGCGTAAGAACTGAATATATATGCGTAAGAACTGAATATATATGCGTAAGAACAGAATATTTATGCGTAAGAACTGAATATATATCTGTAAGAACTGAATATATATCTGTAAGAACTGAATATATATGCGTAAGAACGGAATATATATGCGTAAGAACGGAATATATGTGTAAGAACGGAATATATATGTGTAAGAACGGAATATGTACGTGTAAGAACGGAATATATATGTGTAAGAACGGAACATATATGTGTAAGAACTGAACATATATGCGTAATAACTGAACATATAGGCGTAAGCACTGAATATATATGCGTAAGAGCTGAATATATGCGTAAGAACAGAATATATATGCGTAGGAGATGAATATATATGCGTAAGAAAGAACTGAACATATATTCGTAAGAACTGAATATATATGCGTAAGAACTGAACATATATGCGTAAGAACTGAACATATATGCGTAAGAACTGAATATATATGCGTAAGAACTGAATATATATGCGTAAGACCGGAATATATATGTGTAAGAACGGAATATGTATGTGTAAGAACGGAATATATATTTGTAAGAACGGAATATATATGTGTAAGAACGAAATATATATGTGTAAGAATGGAATATATATGTGTAAGAATGGAATATATATGTGTAAGAACTGAATATATATGCGTAAGAACTGAATATATATGCGTAAGAACTGAATATATATGCGTAAGAACTGAATATATATGTGTAAGAATGGAATATATAAGTGTAAGAACGGAATATATATGTGTAAGAACTAAATATATATGTGTAAGAACGGAATATATGTGTAAGAATTATATATGTGTAAGAACGGAATATATATGCGTAAGAACTGAATATATATGTGTAAGAACTGAATATATATGAGTAAGAACTGAATATATATGCGTAAGAACCGAATATATATGCGTAAAACTGAATATATATGGGAAAGAACCGAATATATATGCATAAGAACGGAATATATGTGTAAGAACGGAATATATATGTGTAAGAACGGAATATATACGTGTAAGAACGGAATATATATGTGTAAGAACGGAATATATATGTGTAAGAACGGAATAAATATGTGTAAGGACGGAATATATATGTGTAAGGACTGAATATATATGTGTAAGACTGTATATATATGTGTAAGAACTGAATATATATGCGTAAGAAACTGAATATATATGTGTAAGAAGAACTGAATATATATGGTTGTAAGAACTGAATATATATGCGTAAGAACGGAACTATATATGTGTAAGAAGGAATATATATGTGTAAGAACGGAATATGTACCTGTAAGAACGGAATATATATGTGTAAGAGCGGAATATATATGTGTGAGAAGTGAATATATATGTGTAAGAACTGAATATATATGTGTAAGAACGGAATATATATGTGTAAGAACGGAATAAATATGTGTAAGGACGGAATATATATGTGTAAGAACTGAATATATATGTGTAAGAACTGAATATATATGTTTAAGAACTGAATATATATGCGTAAGAACTGAATATATATGCGTAAGAACGGAATATATATGTGTAAGAACGGAATACATATGTGTAAGAACAGAATAAATATGTGTAAGGACGGAATATATATGTGTAAGAACTGAATATATATGTGTAAGAACGGAATATATATGTGTAAGAACTGAATATATATGCGTAAGAACTGAATATATCTGTGTAAGAACTGAATATATATGTGTAAGAACTGAATATATATGCGTAAGAACGGAATATATATGTGTAAGAACGGAATATATATGTGTAAGAATGTAATATGTACGTGTAAGAACGGAATATATATGTGTAAGAGCGGAATATATATGTGTGACGAAGTGAATATATATGTGTAAGAACTGAATATATATGTGTAAGAACGGAATATATATGTGTAAGAACGGAATAAATATGTGTAAGGACTGAATATATATGTGTAAGAACTGAATATATATGTGTAAGAACTGAATATATATGTTTAAGAACTGAATATATATGTGTAAGAACTGAATATATATATATGCGTAAGAACTGAATATATATGCGTAAGAACGGAATATATATGTGTAAGAACGGAATACATATGTGTAAGAACGGAATAAATATGTGTAAGGACGGAATATATATGTGTAAGACTGAATATATATGTGTAAGAACGGAATATATATGTGTAAGAACTGAATATATATGTGTAAGAACTGAATATATGTGCGTAAGAACTGAATATATATGCGTAAGAACTGAATATATATGCGTAAGAACTGAATATATATGCGTAAGAAAAGAATATATATGCGTAAGAACGGAATATATATGTGTAAGAACGGAATATATATGCGTAAGAACTGAATATATATGTGTAAGAACTGAATATCTACGTGTAAGAACGGAATATATATGTGTAAGAACGGAATATATATGCGTAAGAACTGAATATATATGTGTAAGAACGGAATATATATGTGTAAGAACGGAATATATATGTGTAAGAACGAAATATATACGTGTAAGAACGGAATATATATGTGTAAGAACGGAATATATATGTGTAAGAACGGAATATATATGTATAAGAACTGAATATATATGTGTAAGAACGGAATATATATGTGTAAGAACGGAATATATACGTGTTAGAACGGAATATATATGTTTAAGAACGGAATATATATGTGTAAGAACGGAATATATATGTGTAAGAACTGAATATATATATGTGTAAGAACTGAATATATATTTGTAAGAACTGAATATTATATGTGTAAGAACTGAATATATATGCGTAAGAACTGAATATATATGCGTAAGAACGGAATATATATGCGTAAGAAAGGAATATATATGTGTAAGAACGAAATATATATGTGTAAGAACTGACTGTATATGTGTAAGAACGGAATATATATGTGTAAGAACGGAATATATATGCGTAAGAAAGGAATATATATGTGTAAGAACTGAATATATATGTAAGAACTGAATATATATGTGTAAGAACTGAATATATAGGCGTAAGAACGGAATATATATGTGTAAGAACGGAATAAATATGTGTAAGAACGGAATATGTACGTGTAAGAACGGAATATATATGTGTAAGAACGGAATATATATGTGTATATATGTGCAAGAACGGAATATATATGTGTAAGAACTAATTATATATGTGTAACAAGTGAATATATATGTGTAAGAACTGAATATATATGTGTAAGAACGGAATATATATGTGTAAGAACGGAATATGTACGTGTAAGAACGGAATATATATGTGTAAGAACTGAATATATATGTGTAAGAAGGGAAAATATATGTGTAAGAACTGAATATATATTTGTAAGAACGGAATATATATGTGTAAGAACGGAATATATATGTGTAAGAACTGAATCTGTACGTGTAAGAACGGAATATATATGTGTAAGAACGGAATATATATGTGTATATATGTGTAAAAACGGAATATATATGTGTAAGGACTGAATATATATGTGTAAGAAGTGAATATATATGTGTAAGAACTGAATATATATGTGTAAGAACGGAATATATATGTGTAAGAAAGGAATATATATGTGTAAGAACGGAATATGTACGTGTAAGAACGGAATATATATGTGTAAGAACTGAACATATATGTGTAAGAAATTAATATATATGCGTAAGAACTGAATATATATGCGTAAGAACTGAATATATATGCGTAAGAACTGAATATATATCTGTTAGAACTGAATATATATTTGTAAGAACTGAATATATATGCGTAAGAACTGAATATATATGCGTAAGAACGAAATATATATGTGTAAGAACGAAATATATATGTGTAAGAACGGAATATATATGTGTAAGAACGGAATATATACGTGTAAGAATGGAATATATATGTTTAAGAACGGAATATATATGTGTAAGAACGGAATATATATGTGTAAGAACTGAATATATATGTGTAAGAACTGAATATATATTTGTAAGAACTGAATATATATGTGTAAGAACTGAATATATATGCGTAAGAACTGAATATATATGCGTAAGAACGGAATATATATGCGTAAGAAAGGAATATATATGTGTAAGAACGAAATATATATGTGTAAGAACTGACTGTATATGTGTAAGAACGGAATATATATGTGTAAGAACGGAATATATATGCGTAAGAAAGGAATATATATGTGTAAGAACGGAATTTATATGTGTAAAAACGGAATATATATGTGTAAGAACTGAATATATATGTGTAAGAACTGAATATATATGTGTAAGAAATGAATATATATTTGTAAGAACTGAATATATATGTAAGAACTGAATATATATGTGTAAGAACTGAATATATAGGCGTAAGAACGGAATATATATGTGTAAGAACGGAATAAATATGTGTAAGAACGGAATATGTACGTGTAAGAACGGAATATATATGTGTAAGAACGGAATATATATGTTTATATATGTGTAAGAATGGAATATATATGTGTAAGAACTAATTATATATGTGTAACAAGTGAATATATATGTGTAAGAACTGAATATATATGTGTAAGAACGGAATATATATGTGTAAGAACGGAATATGTACGTGTAAGAACGGAATATATATGTGTAAGAACTGAATATATATGTGTAAGAAGGGAAAATATATGTGTAAGAACGGAATATATATTTGTAAGAACGGAATATATATGTGTAAGAACGGAATATATATGTGTAAGAACTGAATCTGTACGTGTAAGAACGGAATATATATGTGTAAGAACGGAATATATATGTGTATATATGTGTAAAAACGGAATATATATGTGTAAGGACTGAATATATATGTGTAAGAAGTGAATATATATGTGTAAGAACTGAATATATATGTGTAAGAACGGAATATATATGTGTAAGAACGGAATATATATGTGTAAGAACGGAATATGTACGTGTAAGAACGGAATATATATGTGTAAGAACTGAACATATATGTGTAAGAAATGAATATATATGCGTAAGAACTGAATATATATGCGTAAGAACTGAATATATATGCGTAAGAACTGAATATATATCTGTAAGAACTGAATATATATTTGTAAGAACTGAATATATGCGTAAGAACTGAATATATATGCGTAAGAACGAAATATATATGTGTAAGAACGAAATATATATGTGTAAGAACGGAATATATATGTCTAAGAAGTGAATATATATGTGTAAGAACTGAATATATATGTGTAAGTACGGAATATGTATGTGTAAGAACGGAATATATATGTGTAAGATCTGAATATGTATGTGTAAGAACTGAATATATATGTGTAAGAACTGAATATATATGTGTAAGAACTGAATATATATGTGTAAGAACTGAATATATAGGCGTAAGAACGGAATATATATGTGTAAGAACGGAATAAATATGTGTAAGAACGGAATATGTACGTGTAAGAACGGAATATATATGTGTAAGAACGGAATATATATGTGTATATATGTGTAAGAACGGAATATATATGTGTAAGAACTAATTATATATGTGTAACAAGTGAATATATATGTGTAAGAACTGAATATATATGTGTAAGAACGGAATATATATGTGTAAGAACGGAATATGAACGTGTAAGAACGGAATATATATGTGTAAGAACTGAATATATATGTGTAAGAAGGGAAAATATATGTGTAAGAACTGAATATATATTTGTAAGAACGGAATATATATGTGTAAGAACGAAATATATATGTGTAAGAACTGAATCTGTACGTGTAAGAACGGAATATATATGTGTAAGAACGGAATATATATGTGTATATATGTGTTAAAACGGAATATATATGTGTAAGGACTGAATATATATGTGTAAGAAGTGAATATATATGTGTAAGAACTGAATATATATGTGTAAGAACGGAATATATATGTGTAAGAACGGAATATATATGTGTAAGAACGGAATATGTACGTGTAAGAACGGAATATATATGTGTAAGAACTGAACATATATGTGTAAGAAATGAATATATATGCGTAAGAACTGAATATATATGCGTAAGAACTGAATATATATGCGTAAGAACTGAATATATATCTGTAAGAACTGAATATATATTTGTAAGAACTGAATATATATGCGTAAGAACTGAATATATATGCGTAAGAACGAAATATATATGTGTAAGAACGAAATATATATGTGTAAGAACGGAATATATATGTCTAAGAAGTGAATATATATGTGTAAGAACTGAATATATATGTGTAAGTACAGAATATGTATGTGTTAGAACGGAATATATATGTGTAAGAACTGAATATGTATGTGTAAGAAGTGAATATATATGTGTAAGAACTGAATATATATGTGTAAGAACTGAATATATATGTGTAAGAACTGAATATATATGTGTAAGAACTGAATATATATGCGTAAGAACTGAATATATATGCGTAAGAACTGAATATATATGCGTAAGAACTGAAAATATATGCATAAGAACTGAATATATATGCGTAAGAACTGAATAAATATGCGTAAGAACGGAATATATATGAGTAAGAACTGAATATATATGCGTAAAAACGGAATATATATGTGTAAGAACGGAATATATATGTGTAAGAACTGAATATATATGTATAAGAACGGAATATATGTGTAAGAATATATATGCGTAAGAACGGAATATATATGTGTAAGAACGCAAAATATATGCGTAAGAACGGAATATATATGTGTAAGAACTGAATATCTATGTGTAAGAAAGGAATATATATGTGTAAGTACGGAATATATATGCGTAAGAACTGAATATATATGTGTAAGAACGGAATATATATGTGTAAGAACGGAATATATATGTGTAAGAACGGAATATATACGTGTAAGAACGGAATATATATGTGTAAGAACGGAATATATATGTGTAAGAACGGAATATATATGTGTAAGAACGGAATATATATGTGTAAGAACGGAATATATATGTGTAAGAACGGAATATATACGTGTAAGAACGGAATATATATGTTTAAGAACGGTATATATATGTGTAAGAACGGAATATATATGTGTAAGAACTGAATATATATGTGTAAGAACTGAATATATATTTGTAAGAACTGAATATATATGTGTAAGAACTGAATATATATGCGTAAGAAATGAATGTATATGCGTAAGAACGGAATATATATGCGTAAGAACGGAATATATATGTGTAAGAACGGAGAATATGTACGTGTAAGAACGGAATATATATGTGTGAGAATGGAATATATATGTGTAAGAACTGAATATATATGTGTAAGAAGTGAATATTTATGTGTAAGAAGTGAATATATATGTGTAAGAACTGAATATATATGTGTAAGAACTGAATATATATGCGTAAGAACGGAATATATATGCGTAAGAACAAAAAATATATGCGTAAAACTGAATATATATGCGAAAGAACGGAATATATATGCGTAAGAACGGAATATTTGTGTAAGAATGGAATATATATGTGTAAGAACGGAATATATATGTGTAAGAACGGAATATATACGTGTAAGAACGGAATATATATGTGTAAGAACGGAATATATTATATGTGTACGAACGGAATATATATGTGTAAAAACGGAATATATTGTGTAAGAACTGAATATATATGTGTAAGAACTGAATATATATGTGTAAGAAATGAATATATTTGTAAGAACTGAATTTCATATGAAGAACTGAATATATATGTGTAAGAACTGAATATATAGGCGTAAGAACGGAATATATATGTGTAAGACGGAATAAATATGTGTAAAAACGGAATATATATGTGTAAGAACTGAATATTATTGTAAGAACTGAATATATATGTGTAAGAAATGAATATATATTTGTAATGAACTGAATATATATGTAAGAACTGAATATATATGTGTAAGAACTGAATATATAGGCGTTAAGAACGGAATATATATGTGTAAGAACGGAAATAAATATGTGTAAGAACGGAATATGTACGTGTAAGAACGGAATATATATGTGTAAGAACGGAATATATATGTGTATATATGTGTAAAGAACGGGAATATATATGGTGAAAGAACTAATTATATATGTGTAACAAGTGACATATATATGTGTGAAGAACTGAATATATATGTGTAAGAACGGAATATATATGTGTAAGAACGGAATATGTACGTGTAAGAACGGAATATATATGCTGTAAGAACTGAATATATATGTGGTAGAAGGAAAATATATGTGTAAGAACTGAATATATATTTGTAAGAACGGAATATATATGTGTAAGAACGGATATATATATGTGTAAGAACTGAATCTGTACGTGTAAGAACGGAATATATATGTGTAAGAACGGAATATATATGTGTATATATGTGTAAAAACGGAATATATATGTGTAAGGGAACTGATATATATGTGTAAGATGTGAATATATATGTGTAAAGAAACTGAATATATATGTGTAAGAACGGAATATATATGTGTAAGAACGGAATATATATGTGTAAGAACGGAATATGTACGTGTAAGAACGGAATATATATGTGTAAGAAATGAACATATATGTGTAAGAAATGAATATATATGCGTAAGAACTGAATATATATGCGTAAGAACTGAATATATATGCGTAAGAACTGAATATATATCTGTAAGAACTGAATATATATTTGTAAGAACTGAATATATATGCGTAAGAACTGAATATATATGCGTAAGAACGAAATATATATGTGTAAGAACGAATTATATATGTGTAAGAACGGAATATAATGTCTAAGAAGTGAATATATATGTGTAAGAACTGAATATATATGTGTAAGTACGGAATATGAAGGTGTAAGAACGGAATATATATGTGTAAGACACTGAATATGTATGTGTAAGAACTGAATATATATGTGTAAGAACTGAATATATATGTGTAAGAACTGAATATATAGGCGTAAGAACGGAATAATATGTGTAAGAACGGAATAGAATATGTGTGTAAGAACGGAATATGTACGTGTAAGAACGGAATATATATGTGTAAAGAACGGAATAATATATGTGTATATATGTGTAAGAACGAATATATATGTGTAAGAACTAATTATATATGTGTAACAAGTGAATTTTATAATGTGTAAGAACTGAATATATACTGTGTAAGAACGGAATATATATGTGTAAGAACGGAATATGTACGTGTAAGAACGGAATATATATGTGTACAGAACTGAAATAATATGTGTAAGAAGGGAAAATATATGTGTAAGAACTGAATATATATGTGTAAGAACGGAATATATATGTGTAAGAACGGAATATATATGTGTAAGAACTGAATCTGTACGTGTAAGAACGGAATATATATGTGTAAGAACGGAATATATATGTGTATATATGTGTAAAAACGGAATATATATGTGTAAGGACTGAATATATATGTGTAAGAAGTGAATAGTATAATCTGTAATAACTGAAATAGTATATGTGTAAGAACGGAATATATATGTGTAAGAACGGAATATATATGTGTAAGAACGGAATATGTACGTGTAAGAACGGAAGTATATATGTGTAAGAACTGACATATATGTGTAAGAAATGATATATATGCGGTAAGAACTGAATATATATGCCGAAGAACTGAATATATATGCGTAAGAACTGAATATATATCTGTAAGAACTGAATATATATTTGTAAGAACTGAATATATATGCGTAAGAACTGAATATATATGCGTAAGAACGAAATATATATGTGTAAGACGAAATATATATGTGTAAGAACGGAATATATATGTCTAAGAAGTGAATATCTATGTGTAAGAACTGAATTAGTATATGTGTAAGTACGGAATATGCATGTGTAAGAACGGAATATATATGTGTACGAACTGAATATGTATGTGTAAGAAACTGATATATATATGTGTAAGAACTGAATATATATGTGTTAAGAACTGAATATATCTGTGTAAGAACTGAATATATATGCGTAAGAACTGAATATATATGCGTAAGAACTGAATATATATGCGTAAGAACTGAATATATATGCATAATAACTGAATATATATGCGTGAAGTACTGAATATATATGCGTAAGAACGGAATATTATTATGTGTAAGAACGGAAATATATATGTGTAAGAACTGAATATATATGTGTAAGAACGGAATATATGTGTAAGAATATATATGCGTAAAGAACGGAATATTATTGTGTATGAACGCAAAATATATGCGTAAGAACAGGAATATATATGTGTAAGAACTGAATATATGTGTAAGAAAGGAATATATATGTGTAAGTACGGAATATATATGCGTAAGAACTGAATATATATGTGTAAGAACGGAATATATATGTGTAAGAACGGAATATATATGTGTAAGAACGGAATATATACGTGTAAGAACGGAATCTATAGTGTAGAGAACGGATCATTATAGTGTAAGAACGGAATATATATGTGTAAGAACGGAATATATAATGTGTAAGAACGGAATATATATGTTGTAAGAACGGAATATATACGTGTAAGAACGGAATATATATGTGTAAGAACGGAATATATATGTGTAAGAACGGAATATATATGTTGTGTAAGAACGGAATATATACGTGTAAGAACGGAATATATATGTTTAAGACGGTATATATATGTGTAAGAACGGAATTTATATGTGTAAGAAACTGAATTTATATGTGTAAGAACTGAATATATATTTGTAAGAACTGAAGATATATGTGTAAGAACTGAATATATATGCGTAAGAAATGATGTATATGCGTAAGAACGAATATATATGTGTTAGAACGGAGAATATGTACGTGTAAGAACGGAATATATATGTGTGAGAATGGAATATATATGTGTAAGAACTGAATATATATGTGTAAGAAGTGAATATTTATGTGTAAGAAGTGAATATATATGTGTAAGAACTGAATATATATGTGTAAGAACTGAATATATATGCGGTAAGAACGGAATAATATGCGTAAGACAAAAATATATGCGTAAAACTGAATATATATGCGAAAGAACGGAATAAGTATATGCGTAAGAACGGAATATATGTGTAAGAATGGATATATTATGTGTAAGAACGGAATATATATGTGTAAGAACGGAATATATACGTGTAAGAACGGATATATAGGTTAAGAAAATATATGTGTAAGACGGAATATATATGTGTAAAAACGGAAATATATTTGTGTAAGAAACTGAATATATATGTGTAAGAACTGAATATATATGTGTAAGAAATGAATATATATTTGTTAGAACTGAATATATATTTAAGAACTATAATATATATGTTAAGAACTGATATATAGGCGTAGAGAACGGAATATATATGTTGTAAGAACGGAATAAATATGTGCATGAACGGAATATGTACCGTGTAAGAACGGAATATATATGTGTAAGAACGGAATATATATGTGTATACATTGTGTTAGAACGGATATATATGTTTTAAGAACTGATTATATATATGTAAGAAGTGAATATATATGTGTAAGAACTGAATATATATGTGTAAGAACGGAATATATATGTGTAAGAACGGAATATGTACGTGTAAAGAACGGAATATATATGTGTAAGAACTGAATAGATATGTGTAAGAAGGGAATATATATGTGTAAGAACTTCATATATTATGTGTAAGAACTTCATATATATGTGTAAAGACGGAATATATGTGTAAGAACGGAATATGTACGTGTAAGAACGGATATATATGTGTAAGAACTGAACATATATGTGTAAGAAATGAATATATATGCGTAGAACAAAATATATATGCGTAAGAACGAATATAT
>JAWPHD010022933.1:0-23553 GCA_037043455.1 Cyrtodaria siliqua | reverse complement strand
CAACAACCAGTTTTGTAACATCCCCACAACAACCTGGTTACCAGTAAATTATATACAACTCCGCACAACCAGATTCTTAACATCTCCACTACAACCCATTCTAAATATCCCCACCACAACCCTGTTCTTAAC
Source organism: Cyrtodaria siliqua (assembly GCA_037043455.1). Lineage (NCBI taxonomy): Eukaryota > Metazoa > Mollusca > Bivalvia > Adapedonta > Hiatellidae > Cyrtodaria > Cyrtodaria siliqua. The sequence goes on along the minus strand of JAWPHD010022933.1, from coordinate 23,421 downwards.
ACGCAAAGTCAAACACAGTTCATAACATCTCCAGTACAACAACCAGTTTTTAACATCCTCATAGTCAACAAGTCTTAAAAAAATCCACCATAAGCAACCATGTTTTGTAACATTTCACAACAACCAGTTCTTAACATCCCACACAACAATCAGTTCTTAACATCCCCATATAAATTATATAGCCACCCATTTGTAACATCCCCACAACATACCAGTCTTAAACATCCCATAGCAACTATTTTTGCAACTATCCCCAGCCACAGAACAACCAGTTCTTAACATCCCATAATACCAGTTTCTTAACATCCCCACAACAACCAGTTCTTAACATCTCTCACAACAACCTGTTCTAAATATCTCTCACCACAGACAGTTCTTTACATCCTCATATCAAACAGTTCTTAACATCCCACAACAATCATTTCAGAACACTCCACAGCAACCAGTTCCTAACATCCCCACATCAGTAGCTTTGCAACTTTGCTTTGATTGATCAGATATAAATATAATATTCAGCTTTCTCTCGTAAGTATTCATGTTTTTCCAACACATAAAACTTTTGCTTTCACAACATTGTGGCTTAGCTGACAAGTGTTTAGATAATCTTATTCTATTATACGGGGTATGCTATCACGTGCCTATTTATATATGGGCATATCACGTGCACCTTATGTTGAGCTATAATTAACATGACTCCGGTACTTTTGATTTATCACATACTTCCCTATAAATACATTGTTTTTTGAATATACGATATGACATAGACTTAGCTACATATCATTCAGGACTTTTAGTTGTCCGGGCAAATAAAGCTTTATTACACGCATGAAATAAAGGGTTAAAAAATGTCAATATCACGGAAATAACCAAATGTTCCTTAATTGATTTTTTCAGCGGAGTGATACACGGAAAATTACCGATTAGTTATGATTGTTATACGATTGTGTCACTCGTATCGTTTGTCGTCTAGTTTCGTCATCCTGTTTTCGCGCCAGATAATTGCTACTCTACATGTGTACGTTGAAGCTGTCATCTACGGATATGACTTGACTAGTAATGAAGATGAAATAAAATGATGATAGATAGATAACAAGTAATAATACAGAGTAACAGAATAAGGCATAATACACGGACCATAAAGATAGTTAACAACTTTATAATAAACTCTATTATATAGAACCATCCGTGAATAAAATAACCACTTGTGAACATTCATTTTCTGAATTAGACAATTTCAAAGTACAATGGCATTCATTTTAAATCAAATTTCTGAAAAAAATGTTAAGATCTATACATAGTTTACGCGACAGAGCGACGTGCATGAACACATCAAAATGGGATTACATCTATTAATAATATTATTAGTAGTTCTCCTGGAAAAAAGCATAGTAAATTAGTTGAATTTGACAGTTCAACAAAGTCATATGCTAGCAGTATATGATAAATAGAATAAAAATATGTGAATTTTCAATATCACAACCTATATCAGGCCCTCGATCCCAATATCAGCCCTCGAGCTAAAGCTGCTCAGGTTGATATGCAACTCAGGCCTGATATAGTGGTGATATGAAAAATACCCATTTATATATTCTCTATATATCTGCACTATTGTTGATGTTGTGGGAGTATATCGACAATAGGTTTGATTATAATACAGTTGTCTGAGACTGCTTGACTGTTTGGAATAGATAATGATTGACAATCTGGCGTCATGTTAATTGCGATATGCATCTCACTTTCATTCCAAGTGTTTGTCAATTGCGCAAAATTGTTATTCTGCCTTGACCTGCACCTGTGTTTGTTTCTGAGGCATCAGTTATGCATGCGTATATTTCATGTACCCTATATTATGTATGTTCTTTGCATCAAATTTATGTTTATGTCAGTGTTATATGACTATTTCGAATTGTTTGATTTTATTATGCATCCGCATTATATTCATAAATTGAATGAATGCACAGCACTCTTTAGCTGTATACAAATTATACAATGTGTTTTTCATTGTCAGAAAATCCCAACTGAAAATGCATGTGATCCTTAAGTTTAATAGTAACTTTTGATTGCCTTAACTCTATTTTTAATCTAAGGCAATTGTAATGCTAATGAATATAAGTAAACATGCATACAGACTATATGTTTTTCACCCATATTATGCCCACCTTCGAAGAGGTCGGTCGGTTGGTCATTCAGTCAGTCCCGTTTTGGTTTCCGATCAATAATTTCAGTTTCTCTCGAGAGATTTTTACCGAACTTCACCACAAGGTGCAGCTCATGGAAAGAAAGCTTGGGATTGTGAATTCGGTCACTTGGTCAAAGGTCAAGGTTATTATAAATAGAAATTTGGTTATAACTTTAGTTTCTATTTAACTATAACTAGAAAATTGGTTTCCACTTAATAACTTTAGTTTCCCTTGAAGGCTTATGACAAAACTTTACCACAAGGTCTGCTCATGGATAGGAAGCATGGGATTGTTATTTGGGTCATTTGATCAAAGGTCAAGGTCATCATTACTATAATAGAAAATTGTTTTCCTCTCAATAACTTAAGTTTCCCTTGAGGAATTTTTACAGAATTTCACCAGAGGGTGCAGCTCATGGAAAGGAAGCTTGGGTCGTTCAGTCAAAAAAGCCAGTGAGAGTCAAAACTTGTGGCAAAATTACACCACAAAAACGTTTATCAAAACTCTATCCAGGTGTTCAGGTCATATAATAATGTATATGTGCCGATTAAAAGTATAGGGTTCTTAAAATACCAGTGATGCGTTAAATGAATTACAAGTTGGTAACTCTTAATTTTACATTTCTGTTTTGGGGTTTGGCCTGGCTGGTTAATGCCATTTATTGTGCCTATCGATTTTCGATTCTCAAAATATGTAAGATATATATTTACCTCGTCGTCAGTACGTTTAGAAACAGTGTACATAATTATGTTGTAAAATTTGGCTGTTGTTGGCGGGATAGCTACTTTGAAAATAGGTTAGCAAATTCTAAAGAATAAGGTTGTTTTGTAAATCATTAGTATACAAGTCATATCAGTTGGAGAAAAAAAATTGAGATAGCAAAATAAAACATTGATTTTTTTGCAGCACCATTTTATGCCAATGAGCTGCTGTTTTGACATCTGTAAACAGATTTTTATTTAAGAAATAATAAATAAGTACCTGTGTTTTATCGGTGAATAAAATGCAGTTAGGAGTTCGGATGTGTAGTAATTAAATCACGAGTGCGTTAGCACGAGTGATTTAATTACTCGCATCCGAACGACTAACTGTATTTTATTCACCGATAAAATACAGGTCCGTATTTATTATTTCGATTCTAACACAACAATTACCCCATTATTTACGCTATTGTTGGGGCACTATATATTATCTCAGAGGTCACGGTAATCAGGCTGCTATGTTTACAGGCTGTTCCATTGGGCGCCTCCGTATGCAAAGTTCTGCGTTTCAATGCACTAGTTTTCACGTGACAAACAATTAAGTCATTGCTTACGTCATATAGCTTGCGCTGTATGACCTCAAACGTTCTCACCTTGTTCAAGATGCTTATTAATGTTATATGTACATGTGCATATGATGGGTTTATTTCGGGGGTGTGTACGGTTTGGGAGAATGGCAATTTTGCTGTAATTAACATTTCATTAAAATTACTGTTCAGTTTGTCTTCATGACGTATATTTACCAAGTGACGTCATGTAACGTGGCGCTTCCAATGGATGAAATATACGCGGGGAATTAATGTAACAGCTGTGTTTTATCGTAGAATAACATATAGCTGTCTCCCTTCTTTGTGTATATGAAAGACTGCAGAGGTCGTGTTAGAATGTAATATCAAGCAGGACATTAAATATCAGAATTATTGTTTATCTTCATCAGATTTATGGTTATGTTTTTTAACAAAATGTGCTCTGGCTTAAATTATAATTTTGATGAAATCAAAAGTTGGTTTTAAAATGTTATTTAGGGTGAAAATATTATGTACTGGCATGCTTTTTACAGTACAGTTTAAATGTTTATATTTCTTTAAATGCTAGTTAGTACAGGCCATGCCGTGGAATCAGAGTCCAAAGATCGACGACGAGTGGAAGAAGAAGGTGGCTTCAGAGATGTTGGCCAACCTGAGTGCTGCTAGGTTCGTTTGTCATTTCAGTCTTTCCATACTTAAAGGCATTTCAAACATACTTAAAGTCTGGGGGAATCCAATCCATAGAATAGAATATAACTTTATAAATTATTCCATATAAAAAGTTTCAATTCCATGAAAACACATGTGATCCAATGTACTATTATGTTGTGTCCCATTACTACTGCGCTTATGCGTAAAAAGGTGGCTGCAGGGCAAAATGGTTTATTTATAGTATGGATAATGTGTAATAACACTCAACAATCTCGAAAAAACAATGTATAACTTTTCCCCGGAGCGTATGTTTCAAACAAGTTGTTTTAACTAACACCTGGGGACATTGGGTGATTAAATGCAAAGGACAAGGTATGAAAAGGGGGGATTTTGGCCCCCAATATGTTCAAAATGCAAAAAAATAATATTTACATATAATCTGTTGTGAATGTTGAAGTAAATTGATCATATTCTATATTCAAAATATATTTTTATTTATTTTATTTATTTAGAAGAATTAACAGGGTCTCAAAAAATGCCATTTTTGGTAATTTTGTTATATTTTGTAGATTTTGGAACTTTCTGGGAAATATTTTGTTCCGAAAAATATAGAGCGCACCTCCGAGCACACACAGTTTGTGAGGCACTTAAATTCATTTAGAGCCTTCAAATGTACTTGTTATGAGTTTTAATATTGATTCAGTTCATTTGTAGCTAAACTATGTATTCAAAACTTGTCCATTAAAACTTTCAATATTGGTGGCCAATCTTGTCCCTTATTATACGTAGTCCTTTGATGGCAATATTATACACTAATGCTCAACAAAATGTCTGTATCAACCCAAATAAGGTTGAAAATAACATTATTGTGATTTAATTAACACTTCAATTAAAGGGAATGTAGCGCCACTGCCAAATCATCTGTATGATTGTGAGATCTGAAAAACTTGAATAAGGGTGAAATAATTATCAGAATCTGATGATAAACAAAGAAGATAATTTTTTTATGATCATTTGAAGGTTCTGTTGAAACGAACATGGAAGTCACCATTTTGAGAGCTATGACATCACAGTTCTAAATGACTATATATGAAATATTTATAAATACCGTATTGTTTCTAATTAGCACCCCCGGGGACATGACATTTTCTGAAAGGGGGTCGCTTATTAGAACGCTTTTCGTAAGCCAGTACACATTTTAATTTCCTTATATAATGCTAAAAAATGTGTTACTGAAATATGGAATTCAATCCATAAGTGTGTGTATACTGTTTCTTTGGATTTTAACCACTTTTCTTGGATATTAACCACTGTTACACCTCAAGGTAAGATTTTTTTTTTAAATATAAGGGTGGGGTGCTAATTAGAGGGGGAGTGCTAATTAGAAACAATACAGTATGAACATTTACTGATTTTTAGGAAAAAAATTATGCCACCTGTATGAAAAATATTTGTACTATATGGCAATAAAGATTTATATGACCAGTAAAGCAATTTGCATTCATTTGCAGCGATTTTCTTTGCTTTAAATAATATTAACCAATAATCCATGTTTTATGGTAATTTAGAACCATGATGTCATAATCCTCAAAATGGCAACTCCCATATCCGTTTAAGAATAACCTTCAAATGGTCATATCTTTTATGTTTGTCATCCGACTTTGATAAAAAAAATACCGTTCTCCAAGTTTTTCAGAACTCTCAATAATAGAGCTCTTAATAGGCTGTGTCGCTACGTTCTTTTTAAAGCATACCTAATTGTAATGAAGTGTGCATTGAGTCACAAAATTCCCTATTTTGTTGGATCGTTTTTCAAGTTTTGAGGACATGCTTTAACGATATGCAGTTTTTCTTATTAAGTTTTTTGCTGCTTGACAATGTATTGAAAGTTGGTTCCTTATTACTACAGTCTTGTGTTGCATGTTAATAACCATGATGCACATAACAAATAGTAGGTTCTAATAAAATCATCAATCACTAAATGTACATGAGAGTGCTCATAATATGAACTTGAAGTGCTCTGCCATGTATATAGTACAGCTGTCACATAATTTATCAACAAAGTACAACATGTCAAAATGAGAACTTGATTTCTTTAGGATATCCTGTAGTTATGACTGCTTACAAAGATAAATGTGACGGGACAAATTTTGCTGATAGTTCATTATTAATGTATTGGTTATTTCCTGCCCCAATATGAGGAAGTGTCCCATTCTTAAGGTCATCACAAGTAAGTTAAACATCGTAAACAACAATATGACTCATTATTAGGGAATCTACATGTTTCTCGATCATATTATAAAAGTAAATAACATTTTTTAAGCAAAAAAATTGATAAAAATGATCCTATCGAAACCACAGCACCCAAATTCCCAATTCATGAATAAAACTGATAAAAAACACCGTCAAACTCTGGTGAAATTTATGAATAGGGTGGAGCTACATTTCCAAATATGGAGTCTCGAGATATTTTGAGACAAAAACGTAGAACGAAACAGCAGAAAATCTATTTGTTACTTGTCATTGCAAAAAAATACTAGATAAGGCAGGCGTGATATCCTTCTCTTTGGTGAGTTTTATACATGTGGTATTAAAAGTTCAGCTAAATGAAATATGGTTGTTGTTGATACAGGCATTGCATTATGTCTTCAGAAACTTCGACGAAAGTGTGATCTGGAGTCTTGCTGCGTATTCCTTCCTGCCGCCTACACTACCTATATTTCAAATTTAGTTTCTATACTCGGCAAAAATAGAAAGTATCCACTTGGTTTTCCTGCAAAATCTGAGACTGTAAGAAAGAACTAACAATTGTAGCATGATTTTCTTTTAATAACATCTTTGTATAATGTTCACACAAAATTTCATCGAAATATACCGAATGCTTAAAAAATAAATCAGACTTTAAAAACATAAGTGTGAAAACAAAATTCACAAAACTTAACAAATGTAAAGATTAGCGACAATATCACAGATTTAGCAGTCTAAGCCCATTCAAATACAAAGAACAATGTTCAAAACCTCGCTAATATCTCATGTGCCTACCGTTACACCGAATACAATCAAAAATGCGACGTCGCATGCTTCTGACGTAACGACTGACGAAGCATCGAGCAAATTTGGGACGTTGTATACGTCAGGATGACCCTATCGAAAGTGTTCATGACCTTGCAGCAGCACTTGTCCGCGAATGGAACACATTACCTCCAGAATTCGTCAGTCGTTACCTCAGAAGCATGCGACGTCGCATTCTTGCGTGTATTCGGTGTAACGGTGGACACTTGAGATATTAGCAAGGTTTTGAATATTTTTCTGTGTATTTGAATCGACTTAGACTGCTGAATCTGTGTTATTGTCTTACCTTCACATTTGTTCAGTTTTGTGAATTTCGTTTTCACACCTATGTTTTTAAACTGTGATTTATTTTTTTATTATTCGGTACATTTCGATGAAAGTTTGTGTGAACATCAAACAAAGATTTTATTAAAAGAAAATCATGCCACAATTGTTAGTTAGTTCTTTGTTACTGTCTCCGACTTGGCAGGAAAACAAAGTGGATACTTTTTATTTTTGCTGAGTATATATCACAAATGACATATGATTCTGAACTTAGCAGAATTGCAGTAATCAGAATGAACCACCATTCATATAACTCCTTTAATTCTTTAATTATATTTATTTACAGACTTGCAAAGAGTATATCCACACAAATTAAGGACCGCCTCAACAAATCCCATGAAGCCTTCCTTCTGGCGCTGAAGCAGCTCGAACTGAAACATGGCGGCAGACTGGATAAAATAGAGGAAGATCGTCTCAAACTGAGGAAGGTGTTTGCCCCCAGGGTTGCCAAGGTGGCTCTAGAAAGTACATCTTTGAAGGACCTTATATTATATGGTGAGCAATAATTAACACATGTTCTGGCTCATTTTTGTCTCGCCTTCGAAGAAGGTGGCGAGACTTAGGTATCGCTTTGCGGCAATTGCAACATTCAGGTTAAAGGTTTTGCTTTAACAGTTTTTTAAGTTATTCTAATATCTTCAACATTTCTTATTTAAATGTAATCCGACAAATATGTCGTCAGTATCATCCAGGGCAATATAGGCGACACATTTATTGTCGACAGGGGGACTTTGTTGTCTTATATTCTGTTGAGTTTTAATTCAGATATAATTAATGCATACATGTTAATACTGGAAGAGATATTTTAGGACATTTTGAATAAAAAGAGCAGATTTTTGTTTTTAAATAAATTATGAAACAAATGATGTTAAAAATTTGATTCAAAATCCAGCAGGATGAGTTGCTCCGAATAAAGGTAAGTTTATGTCACACCCCACCTTCCAGGAGTCGGGAATACAACTTTATTGAGAGTGTATGTCTACGCTCCCTCAACTTGCCATGGAGTCAAGAATACCAATTACCGGTAACTGAGAGGTTGGAATATGGCATACCAATTGTGAAGAATTTGGAATATCTATCATTGTTCTTCTATTTGCTTACCAGTCCACTAATAAGATATCGTTTTTCTTATCACATCTTATCTCACCTTTTTCGAAGAAATCAAGAGACACAGATGTTACTTTTCCAGTTAGAACAAATGCAAACAGTCAAGATTTGCTATTAGGTCACTTTCTGAGGAACTGTATGCACTAGAGAATGAATGAATGGTGTTTTACAGCACGTCGACACATAAATAGGTCATATTTTATATTGTGCTCAAAAAATTGATGAAAGATGAAGAAATGAAGTAGGAATTAAAAATTAATGTAAATATATAGATAAAATTATTTACAACTGAGGGATATATGCACTAGAGACTTCAAACTTTGGTATGCACTAGAGACTTCAAACTTCGGTTATAGTTGTATCTTGGGTAAAACAACTCAATGTAGACACTTTTATTATTTAAAATGTTCTTCCTTCCCAGGGATGCCCCAGATGGGTAAGGAGGTAGGGCGTGGTCAGTATGGGGTCGTGTATGCCTGTGACCAATGGGCAGGCCATTCTCCATGTGCCATCAAGTCAGTTGTCCCCCCTGATGACAAACATTGGAATGATTTGGCTCTGGAGTTCTTCTATACAAAGTAAGTTTGAATTACTCATGTGATTTTTAGCTCAACTTTTTTGAAGAAGGAAAAAGCTAGCGTCGTCTGTGTTTGTCACTTTCATTTTAACATTTCCTGTATTGCTTTTATTGCAAGTAATGTTATCTACAGTGTTCCCACAGGTTTTAAATGTGCTCGAGTTTACATGCTTCCTTAAAGTGCTTTATTTCAGATCAAAAGTACACAAGAAGTGCTTAAAAAATGTTGACTGTCCTTGAAAAGTAAATTTAAATATTTTACTTTTTATTTTAATAGGATCATGTGTAAGACATAACATATTACCACAACACATTGTCTGCTTAGGCATTATTTTCCTGCGTTGACTAAAACTTACATGTATCCTTTATACTATGTTTCTTTTGAAATCGGCTTCTCGTATCTGCTTTGCCTCTTGAAATATTACTGAAACGTGTTGTATATTTTTCAGACATATTCCCGAACATGACAGAATAGTGGCATTAAAAGGATCTGTGATAGACTACACGTACGGAGGGGGGACAACTCCGGCTGTACTGCTCGTGATGGATCGTCTGCAGCGGGATCTCTACACGGCCATTAAACAACAGCTGGACTGGGTCTCAAGGTATGTATTTATCATACCCAAACCATTTCTATCCAAATATCGAAACATTATCAAAACATTTCTAATGCTGTTTAATACAGTCAACTCAGTTTCTTTGCATACATGACATAAGTTAATACAGTCAAAAGTGTTAGTTACGGTGATGACTACGAGGAGGGAGGATTTTTTTGTGCGGTGGAGGGGGTGAAGATGGGGTGAAGCGGCAGTGCCGACTACGGTGTCTTAAATATATAAAATATATATTTCTTATATCAGGTGATATTTCCTTGCAGATTACAGTTGTCCATCGATGTGGTGGAAGGAATCAGATTTCTACACAGCCAAGGACTTGTCCACAGAGATATAAAGTTGAAAAACGTCTTGGTACGTATAGGTAGTCACTCATATGTTCCTTTTGTTTGAGAGAGAGGAGGGCTGGCATGGATAAACAGTGTGCTTGGAACTGGAGGGCCAGGGTACAAGCCTCACCGGCACCACTACGTTGTGAGATCTTGGGCAAGAATGTTCCCTTAGCCTTAGTCTGATGGGGACAAACTGGGTGATTCCCTGTATCGAAGTCTAGTATCGGAGTCTAGCCTCCAAGCACGTTAAAGAATCTTAGGAATATATTCCTTTGTAAGAGTAGAGCCGGTTCACTGATTCCGATGTTTCCCTCCTCTCTCTCATGAGCAGCTCTAAATGACATATAATTATTGTGTTCAGCTGGTAAACAACATTCATTTGAGAGAGAGGAACCTAAATTACTGGGGCATCTGGTGCAAACTTTGTTGAAATTAGCTCACAGTATAATGTCTGTAGGGGCAACATCTCATCTTTAATCCTTACAGAAATCATCAGTATCATATAAAAAGACTGCTTGGGCTGGCAGTAAAACTTTATCTGTGGGGTTGTCTACGGCATCATGGTCTTCGTTTGGAACTGCTGCTGTAGCTTTAGTTGACTTGTATCTTGACTTACCGTGTGACTGCAAAGTGCTTTATTCAGAGTATTCTCCCTCCTTATAATCCCATATTATATTTCAGCTGGACAAGGACAACAGAGGCAAGATAACAGATCTGGGGTTCTGTAAACCAGAGGCCATGATGAGTGGCAGTATTGTTGGTGAGTTCATTCACTGTCATCATTATTGTCATTGGTATCAACAGCAACATCCTCATCATTGTCATCGGTAGCAACAGCAACATCTTCATCATTGTCATCCTCATCATCATTAATGTCATCTGCATCAACAGCAACATCATCATCATTGTTATCGGTAGCAACAGCAACATTTTCATCATTGTCATTGTCATCCACAGCAAAGTCTTTATTGTCATCGATGTCATCAATGTCATCCGCATCAACAACAACATTTTCATCATCGTCATTGTCAGCAGAAACATATTCATTGTGATCTGCTTCAACAGCAACACCTCACCACCATCATTATAATTATTGCGAAACACCATTGGCATAAACATCATCATCATTGTCATCCCCATCAGTAGCTACATCTGCCACCTCATTGTTATAACTTCATCACACCCTGAAACATCATTATCATTGAAAAATTAGGTCTCACTTTGCGAGGGTGTTGACTGTGACTGCGATATCAACATTTACGTTAAAGTTTTGCGTTAAAGATAGTTCACATTTTAAAAATTCGCATATGTCTTCAATATCATCAAGGCAACTCAGACACACATATTCCATAACTCTGTATTGCATTTTTTTAAAGTATGTTTCAAAAATTAAAATCAGCATCTCGATTTATTAGTTCAGCATAATTTTTACTTTAAATGTGCTTGCCTAATTATAATTAAATAAAAGGTATTAACATTTTCTATCACAGGTTTAAATATATTATTAGTGCAGTATAACAGCAATTAGCTATATGTAAAAATAATCGGCTTTAGTCTGATTTGCGAGATTTTTAAATTGCGTTTTAAAAAACAAAGATTGCCATATGTTACCTTTTAAAAGGGATTCTTTCTCATTTTACAAGGTACCCCAATTCACATGGCACCGGAGTTGTTTACCGGTCGATATGACAACAGCGTGGATGTATATGCGTTTGGTATACTGTTCTGGTACATTTGTGCCGGCAATGTAAGACTTCCACAGGCTTTTGAACAGTGCGCAAATAAAGACCAACTTTGGACTAATGTAAAGAAAGGTAAGGGCAGTAATGCAGGTTGTTTGGTCCTCATGGTAGATAAAATCATCATATCCCTATTCAAGGTATTAAAAATGAAATTAAGATTTCAGTTAGTTATTTCAAACCACTTTACATAATGGATTGAATCTTCACACGTATTTGGACAATCGTGCTTTTGTTTTAACAAAATTATGGCCGCTTTTATACTTATATATAATTTGGTTAAAGTTTTGTATTTAAGCTTATCGACTATTTAAATTTAAAATTGTCATTGTCTCAGAATCCCCTAAATAATTCAGTGAAACATCACAAACGTATTCAGTTTGGTGAAGAACTCGTAGAGACTAAGTGCCATAATTCTGTTACGCAATTAAGAGGAATTATGCCTTTCAACATAGTTTCCCAATACATAGACAAGGCCTTGAAAGTCAAGCATCTGCACCGACAGGCAGTACCTCTTGTTGGCTCACCTGAGCCGAAGGCTCAAAGTCTCAAAGTGAGCTATTGTGACCGCTTTTTGTCCGTCGTCCGTTAGCTCTTGGTTAAACAACTTCTCCTTGGACAATTTTGATCAAATTTCACATGGATGATACCGAGGTCAAATTATTTCAAAATTTTAAGTTTTATTTTTCTCATAAGAAACATGGGTTCATTTTTCTTTAATTGGGAGCTTAGGGGCCCTTGTTGAATCAGTTTTACATAGAATTATAGGGAAGAACTTCAAAAATCTTCTTGTCTGAAACTACAAGAGATAAATATTTAACATTTTTTATTTATTATCAGATTATGGATCCTCTACCAAGTTTGTTCAAGTTTGGCCAAAATAATGCGACATCTTAAACATGCATTTTATAAAGTGAGATTTCAAATATTGATAAATATTTAAGGTGTATGAACGTATCATATGATATACCATGCAAACAATTGGGACTAAGTGTTTTACTGTGCACAAACAGTGATTTGGTCCTCATTTGCATCAATAATACACTGGTGTATTAGGATAAATAAGTCCTGGCTTTATTACACTCCCAGAAGCCACATTATGTGATAAAAACATTTAGTGAATATTGCGTTTTATGCATGGACCACAGTTCTATTGTTATGTATAGTAAAGTATGTATAGCCTATGTATGGCCTGTATTTTAATTTAAAACTTGGTATCTTCTAGGCTTGCGACCAGAATCACTGCCGGTGTTTGACGACGAATGTTGGAGCCTGATGTCGGAATGCTGGGAAAATGAGCCGTTTAAGCGCCCTCTTTTGGGAGACGTTCAGCCGAGATTAACATATATCTATGAACGCTACAAGAACAAGCCTGGTGGACTCACAAGAACAGCGAAAGATCCACCAGCAACCAAAACTCCAGCAAAGGCTCTAAAGTACAAGATTAAAGGACAGAGCAAATGATCATTTTAAAGGTGTGCCAACAGGATAATATGACATGAACTTCGTAGAGTGTATAAAAGTCTTGTTGTAGTGTTTGAAAGTGTAATTGTTTGAAAGTGTAATTTCATTACATTTTTGTGTCACCTGCTTAGCATGGCAGACCCTTAGGGATCACGCTGTTTGTCATCATCAGTGTCACACTTTTGTTTCAGCTCACCCATTGTCTTCAAACTTAATAACTTGATTTTCCTTGGTGAGAGGATGAACCCTATTGATTTTGGGTTCAGTAGGTCAAAGGTCATGGTCAATGTGAATAGTGTCATATTTTGTAAAAGGATGCTGTGACCAGTTACAGGTATTACAAGGCCTGTTAGCAAGTTCACAGTTTTTGCATTACATTATCAAGGACACAGATTTAACAAACCAGTTATAATCAGTATGCCCACCTGATGAAATACGCTGGTCGGTATGCCCATGTGATGAAATAAGCTGGTCGGTATGCCCATGTGATGAAATACGCTGGTCGCTATGCCCATGTGATGAAATATGCTGGTCGGTATGCCCATGTGATGAAATACGCTGGTCGATATCCCATGTGATGGAATAAGCTGGTCGGTATGCCCATGCGATGAAATATGCTGGTCGGTATGCCCATGTGATGAAATATGCTGGTCGGTATGCCCATGTGATGAAATATGCTGGTCGGTATGCCCATGTGATGAAATATGCTGGTCAGTGTGCCCATGTGATGAAATGTGCTGGTCGGTATGCCTGCGTGATGAAATATGCTGGTCGGTATGCCCATGTGATGAAATACGCTGGTCGGTATGCCCATGTGATGAAATATGCTGGTGCTAATCTCCAGTTTGAAACCTGGTAAACTTGAGATATTGTGTGGTCAATTTGAGATATTGTGTGGTCAACTTGAGATATTGTGTTATCAACTTAAGATATTGCATGGTATACTTGAGATATTGTGTGGTCAACTTGAGATATTGCATGGTATACTTGAGATATTGTGTGGTCAACTTGAGATATATTTTGACTGATGCTTGATCAGTTTCCGCTGATTGCCCATTACTCATGATAGCTCTCCAAAAGCAACATGATCATTCCAAAAGATTCATAACTGTTCCAGTTGATACATATATAATTATTCCAATAGATACATAAATACATGTATGCAAAATAGATACATACATTTGTCCAAGTGATACATAAATATGTCCAGGAGATACATTAATATGCCCAATAGATATATAAATATATAAATACATCCAGCATGTCTAAGTGATACATAAATTATGCCAACAGATACATAATGGTTCCAATAGATATAAAAATATGCCCAATAGACATGATAGATCCATAAATTGTTCCAATAGATACATACTTTTCCCAATAGATACATACTTTTTCATAAAACAGTACTGGACATAACTCTTCCAATATACATATTCATATATTTTGAGAGCCATATATCAGTGCAATGTAGGAAGTTATTTATTTTGAATGTTGAAAGATACTTATAAATCAAATTGTAATATCTAGTTCATTCCAGGGTTTTTATACATATATGGTCTTGAAACACTAATGTGAATATAGCTGTATTGCCAACTATGGTCGTCGTCTCTACCTGTATCTTGATTTTTGGTTAATCGAGAGTAATTGAAAATTTATCACATATAAGCTATACGCAAAACTCACTTTGTTTATAATGGCGGCCGCCATTTGTTTTCCTTCTGATTTTACCAATTTTTAGAAATCTGTATTAAACCTTTATGGGTATAATATCTCATAAAATGTGATGTCTTGCAATTCCTTAGCCTTTCATTTTTCCATAAAGGTTACGTCCAACTAGTTGTGTTTAGAAATGTTGAAGAAGATACAGGTAGAGCCTTATTTTTGAATACAGTGTTATTTCTGAACCGTACGTACAAAAACCTTGTTCATTTATAGCATGGTATAAATATAGAAATGTACTGAATATCCAATGCATCCATAGAAATTTATCCATAGATAGCAGGTAATATAAAACATAGAACAAATATTGTATACAATATGATCTTGCCGTTCCAATATCTTTATAAAGCTCCATTCTATGCTTACATGTACATTTGTAGTTGTAAACTTACTAAATTATGACCTAGCGTAATAGGCAAAAGGATCAGTCTGGTGGATGGTCTTAATTTCATACTTAAAGATGAATGGCCACCCTTTTTTGTAGTATTATCAATTAACAAATTTAACTCATAAACATCATATACACATTTCTTGATGGTCCCGGAGAGAAAAACATTTAAATTCCATACTAAGTTGTATGTTGGAATAAGTATTATTTGTATGACGTAGATACTACTTTTCCCACTGCGTGACTGCACAGGGAAATGAGGTAAATCTGAATTGTATAGCTGCACAATTGTTGCTTCATTTACCTGTGGATTAATTTTCTATGTTATCAATTAAAATCATATTCCCGCTTTTCACAGATATCGCAATGTGTGAATTGTAAATATCTATTGTTGTGTATTGCTTTCGATTTAAATAGACATAAACATGTTCATGAAACAAAACATGGCCGGAGAACTTTAAAGCGACACATGACATCTTAAAGTTTTTATCACGCATTAAAATTATCACCTCAATTTATTAATCCAGTATCATTTTGATCTAATAATTGCTAATTTTTATTTAATTATATGTATTAAGCAGGTTCGTGCTTAATACATCTAATTAAATAAAAATTAACAAGATGAAAAAATGTTTTGCTGTATACTGTTCTTATAATTAAAAACTTTGTGAGTTTTTAAAAAATCAAGATTGCTTTGTGTCTCTTGAAGAAACTTCAAAATCTTAAAACGTGTGCATTCCTCATTTGCACATGACAGCAGGTGCAAATGACATGAATAGGGTTTTACACCCTATTCAGCATCTGTAACATCTTATTCGGAGATGGACGCCTCCGGGTGAGATGAGGTGGGGGATGAAATTCCCACCACCAAGACTCAATTGAATTTAATTGGGGTTTTAAGGCGCACCAACACATGAAAAGGTTATATGGCGCCTAAAAGGCATGAACATGCCAGGCTCATCTTCCATGTACATCGAGATAAAATATGGAAAATGGGCCTAGAACCTTCTCACCCTGAACTGCAGAGTTGCTGCAAATTCTATCGTAGAAACTCCATTTACGCTGGAGCCACGTTATTGTTTTTCTGCCACTACTCTTTTGATGCGAGCGAGATAGCACCTGAAACAATGCAGGGATCATGATGAAGACCTTTAATGAACATGAACAAAAAATGATGAAATGAACATGAATTTGGGGGGATTCTACACCTCTGCCTACCCCTCCAAAGGGATCTGCAGTGGCCGTATTCTTTGCCCCGTGACCAAACGGGGGCCCCCGGCAACCACACGGGGCCAAGACTCAAACCTGCACCAGATGTCTGCAGGTCTTAAAGGGAATGTAGTGACACAGCCATATAATCTTGATTACTGAGAGTCCTGAAAAACTTGAATTAAGGGTGAACGAATTATCAGAATTGAATGATAAACAAAGAAGATATGATCATTTGAAGTTTCTATTGAAACGGATATGGAAGCAGCCATTTTGGGAGCTGTGAGATCACGGTTCTAAATGACCATATATGGAATATTTATAAATATGAAAATTTACTGAGTTATAGGGAAAAAATGATAGCAACTGTAAATGATAGCAAATGAAAAATATGTAATAATTAATGGCAATAATGCTTTATATGACCAGTAAACCTTTTTGCCTTCATTTTCAGTGATTTTCTTCATTTTAAATGATATTTATCAATATTCCATATATAGTAATATGAAACTCTGACATCATAGTTCTCAAAATGGTGGCTCCCATATCCGTTTTAGAACAACTTTTGAATGGTCTTATCTTTTTTGTTTATCATCCAATTTTGACCATTCACCTTTTTCCAAGTTTTGCAGAACTCTTAATAAATTGAATTGGGGTTTTAAGACGCACCAACACATGAAAAGGTTATATGGCGCCTAAAAGGCATGAACATGCCAGGCTCATCTTCCATGTACATCGAGATAAAATATAGAAAATGGGCCTAGAACCTTCTCACCCTGAAATGCAGAGTTGCTGCAAATTCTATAGTAGAAACTCCATTTACGCTGGGGCCACGTTCTTAATAATAAAGCTTGTTTGGCTGTGTCGCAACATTCCCTTTAAGTGCAGTCCTTAACCAAATAAAGTAATTATCTGGTTCCTTAAGAAAGGTTAAACCACATAAAATATGATTTGTAAGTGTGCAAGTCCAACCTAATCAACGCATTCAGCACTTTAACTTCAAAAGCATAACAAGAGAGATCCTTTTGATGGAAAATGAAAGTGCAAGAGCACTAATTAATGAAGCAAAATATAGCAATTTTAAATAATTCAAGAGCCGAAGATCTGCTTTTTCTAGTCTATACGACTATTTTTCAAACATGTGAGATTCTAGGCCCATTCTCGATATTTTATCTTGATGTAAATGGTGGATGACCCTGGCATGTTCACTCCTGTTAGGCGCCATATAACCTTTCATGTGTTGGTGCGCCTTAAAACCCAATTCAATTCAAACTCATCTGCACTTTAAAGATATGGACATCATGCCAAATATTGGTCTTATACGAAAATGGTTGAGCTAGAGTGCTACGAAGCTTACTATAGCATTTTTCAATAAATCAAGGTCCTAGAGATACTCCTCTGATCTAGCCATTTATCTTGTCAAAGCGTTCATTGATATCTACAATCTGGCAGAGTTAAGTGACTAATAAATGAAAAATGGAGCCCCTATCATATAACAAGGTGAAATAGAGATATTGAACAAAAAAAGGGCCATAATGCTGATGCATCTAATCCAATCTAGCTGGTTTGTAAACTTGTCCATGCTTTCAATGATATTAACAATCTGGCCAAGTTTGGTGAAGATCGGATGAAAAATGAAAGCCATATAGTCTTTTCCAGGCAAAGTTAAGTAGACGGACAATTAAAGCACCATCCTATAAGCTCACCTGGCCTTAGGCAAGGTGAGCAGTATCGCTAAAAACCTTATGGAAACTATACAGCTTTATATCAGAGGAACGATACATGCCCTCTTGGACCTGTTGTAATAGTTGAACATTATTAGATTTATAAATGTGTGTACCTTTTAAAAGTATTTTTAAAAATACCGGAACATTTACTCTTTTACATGCATTGCATTTATGTTTGTTAAATTTCTCTGTGACACGTCTGTTAATTGTTAAGATGTTGTATGTGTAAAATTGTATTTAATATATCTGCATTCTATTACATGTATTTATTCCTGTCTGGCCCCTAGTTGGCAGGGGCCCAAAGAAATAGCCAACTGTTGTTACCAGCAGGAGATAGAGAACCCTCAATGGGAACTGGAACCTGAATATCACGGTTTTGAATTAAAGGGAATGTAGTCACTCAGCCAAACAATATTCAGTATTGGAAGTTTTGAAAAACTTAGAAAAAGGTGAAAGAATTATAAAAATCAGATCGTAAACAAAGAAGATATGACCATTTGAAGTTTTTAAAAAGGGATATGGAAGCCGCCATTTTGAGAAATATTATGTCACAGTTCTAAATTACCATATATGGCATATTGGTAAATATCATTTAAAGCAAAGAAAACCACCGCAAATGAATGCAGAATCCTTTACTGGCCTTATAATGCATTATAACACTTTAGTATACCTTTTTCACATCTTTGATAATATATTTATAATTATTCCATTGTGGTAATTTAGAATTGAATTGAATTGGGTTTTAAGGTGCACCAACATGTGAACAGTTATATGGCGCCTAACAGGCATGAACATGCCAGGCTCATCCTCCATGTACATCGAGATAAAATATGGAGAATGGGCGTAGGACCTTCTCACCCTGAGGTTGCTGCAAATTCTATTGCAGACACGCCATTTACGCTGGTAATTTAGAACTGTGATGTCAAAATGTTCTCCATATCCATTTCAAAAGAACCTTCAACTGATCCTGTCTTCTTTGTTCATCATCCGCTTTTGATAATTCACTTTTGACCAAGTTTTCCATAACTCTCAATAATATTGATTGTTCGAATGTATGCCTACATTCCCTTCAAATTGAGGTAAAAAACCTGATATTCATTTCCAGTAATTATCTCCAATGATTTCATTGTTTTGCTAATCACTTTGACTAATATAACCCAATACGACTTCAGCTGTTAAAGGGTTGTTAAAAACCCATTTAGTCAAAAACCCATTTAGTCATTCTTCCTGTCAAGACTTTATTTTCATTGGATCTTTGAATCAATACTAAAATAAAGTTTATTTCTTTATATATCATGTTTTATTCTCATTTCAATCCAAATAGCTGGATAAAAGTTATAATAAAACCTGTAGTTGGGAATTTTGTTCAGTATATATAAATTTGTGACCTTTATATAACCTCTGCATTAAAAGAGATGAAATCTCAATTCTTTTGCCGTGCCACTATATAATGTCTGCATGAAAAGAGACATGAAACCTCATTTAATTATTTTGCTGTATATATATATATATATATATATATATATAGGGAGAAACATCTGTGAACTACCAAGGACAGACAACCTTCGGACGAACTACGGCAGGGCGCCTAGCTATGACGAGATACACAAAAATCAAGCGTATGAATTCACTCCTTAAAAAAGGTAGCTGCAACACACGTTGATGAACTGTATCTCTACATCATAACACACTCGTCTGGAGGCACAATTAACATATAGACGCATACATACATACAACTATAGCTCATATGAGTGGGCCACATTTAAGCGTTCAACCACACACAGCTATAGAGACAGTGACAATGAAAGGTGCCGGATCTTGGGGATACTGTGACTTCAGTAAATATAATAAAGGAAGAGAATTTGAACTCACTACGGCAACTTTCGAAATTGGGATCTCGTAAGAGATTCATGTTCACAAGGCAGAATTATATATAAGGAGAAACATTTGTGAACTACCAAGGACAGACAACCTTCAGACGAACAACGGCAGGGTGCCTAGCTATGACGGGATACACAGAAATCAAGTGTATGAATTCACTCCTTAAAAAAGGTAGCTGCAACACACGTTGATGAACTGTATCTCTTCTTCATAGCACAATTAACATATAGACGCATACATACATACAACTATAGCTCATATGAGAGGGCCACATTTAAGCGTTCAACCACAAATATGGAGTTCATCCGTATATGGAGAAATTTTTGCAAACAACCAAGGACGAACTACGGCAGGGCGCCTAGCTATGAGCCACACAGAAATCAAACGTATGCATTCACTTCCTAAAAAGGATAGTTGCAACATACGCTGATAAACTGTATCTCCACATCATAACACTCTCGTCTGGAGGCACAGTAAACATACAATTATAGCTTATATGGGTGGGATCACATTTAGGAATTCAACCACACATACGCTATATTTTTAGACAATGACAATGAAAGGTGCCGGATCACTAGGATACGGAATTCAGTAAATGGTATTACTTTATATACATGTATATATATATACATATGTGGGTGACCACTCTATAACCTCTGCTAGTCTCCGTGGCCGAGGCGACGTTGAGTTGTAAACCTCAACTCTCACCGCTTCGGGTTCGAATCCCACTAAAGCTCCACTTGTAAGTGAGGAAGTGTTGATTCTTGTAAGTGAGGAAGTGTCGATTCTAATGAGGAAGTGTCGATTCTTGTGAGGAAGTGTCGATTCTTGTGAGGAAGTGTCGATTCTTGTAAGTGAGGAAGTGTTGATTGTTACAGATGGCGGGAGGTGTCAGGGTTCTCAAAAGACGCGTACACACGCGTTTTGAAGCATGGAATTCCAATTTGACCCATTTCTGACGCATCTAATTTACGACCTGTGCAATTTTATGACGCGTGTATTTGCTTCAAAGCATCAATCCAATACCTATTTACATCACAGCTGCATAAACAGTGATTGACACCTTGCCTGACGACCTTGATCGCCTCTCGACCAATCAAATTCGCTGCTGTCGCATCTTGAGTGCCAGAGGGGGACTGTCTGTAAATGGTGTCACTGTGTAATCTAATCGCTGCTATTGTGTTGATAATTTAATGATTATCTTTGAAGTTTATGATGCTTTGCGCGGGTGAAGACTATTATGACTTGATTGGATTAACTGTTTAATTGATTGCTACCGGCTTCTGATTGATTAGGGGGTTAATTAAATTGAATTGCGATAAAACAGAAGCTAGCGGTCAAACGTGCATGTGAACAGGTAAAATCGGCAAAAATAAAATTGACTTTATTTGTGTTTGTTGTTTGTTTATTTGTGTTGTTGTTCGTTAATTTTGTTTTACACATTTTAAAGAATAAAGAAATATAGTTTTAATGAGGATAATTTAAATATTTATAAATCGGCGAAATGTACATAAAAAGAGCATTTTTTAACCTGGGTTGGCATTCAGTCAAAACTTACCGGACATTACGCATTGTGATATTTTGCGATTACGGACATTGTTTGTGCTATCGAGTAACGGACTTTATTAATTCATGTATGTTAAATTCACAAATAAATGGCGCAAAGAAGTATATTTTCGTCTATTATATAATATTATAGTGTACTATACTACAGCATTATTTTTTGAAATAAATGAAATTAATAAAATGAGAATAGATTTCTTGAGAATTAAACATACATTAAAGATACACTATCCTTTGTTTTCTTGTTTAATGTTCCAAATATACATACGTATACAATTGGTGCAAACACAGATTGTGTTATAATAACACCAATAACTTATAATATTAACAAATGTGGACCCCAATTTATAAAACATCCTTACATAACTTTGGAATCTTTGACATAATGACACATTATTGTAAAATGGAATAGTAGTTTTTTAAGTTCAAATGTATATATATTCTTGCACACCTTTCTTTGTAATACAATATTTACAGAATTCACTACAATTAAAGTTATTAAAGGATGTTTTATAAAACGGTGTTTCGATTTGTTCGATTTATATTTGACTCTTGCTTTTTCAATTTTGACCCTTGAGATTTTTGAGTCAAGGGTCATATGACTCTTCACTTTTAAAGTCTATTGAGAACCCTGGGTGTACAGTACTGGTTCTACCGAGGAAAAGTGGGTGGTCTACCTCAACCACAAACAAATTGTATATGAGATCTCTATATAACCTCTGAATGACAAGCGACATAAGACCTCAATTTTTTCACCACAATGACTTGGTAATCACAACTGTGTGTTTTGTGCTTTGTTTTTTATCGCGATTTGAGGTTAAAACATAATCGTAAAGTTCTGTAACGCTGTGACTGACATTTTTCAACCAGTACGGTAAATTGTTCATAAGCGACATCGGCCAGTTATGGCTCAAAGATATGTCCAGCAAAACACCGACACTTTGAAATAAACCATATTTCCATGTCCGGTTCTGGTCATGTGGCAATCTGAAAATATATAAAAAATTCATTCATTGATGGTTAGGAAATTAGAATTGAATTGGGGGTTTAAGGCTGAAACAATGCAGGTGTCATGATGAAGACCTTTAATAAGCATGAACAAAAAATGATAAAATGAACATGAATTTGGGGGAGTTCTACCCCTCTGCCTACCCATCCAACGGTATTTGCAGTGGCCCTTTTCTTTGCCCCGGAACCACACGGGGCTAGAAATTTAGAGTTCAGTTGAATTGGGAACAGAAATATGCAGAATGGGCCTAGAACCGTCTCACCCGCAAAACTGCATATTGCAATTCTTGCAATGCATAATAATGTATCAATGCATTATCAGTTATAACTAGCAACGCATGAAATGTTACAACAAAAATTTATTTAATATACCCTGAACAGTGATAATTATATCATTGTTTTATATTATAAATCGAAGCAAAATTATTTTCCAATCCTTAGACATTTTGCACTTACTTTACATATTTTCTTAAAGGATGGAAGCATGTCTAACTCCTTGTCTATCAGCCATCCCAACCTGCCATTTTCCCAATTTATCCTTCCCTCCTATAAAGAACACAGGTATATCATCATCG